>JZKD02S0025392.1:0-18822 GCA_000966675.3 Picea glauca | reverse complement strand
GATAACCTGCTCGGAGTCTGTGCTTCCCAATGTGGGTGTTGTTCATTGTAATTGATGTTGGCACTTGGTTGGTAACGCCTTAACGTGTTTGGTTTTATGCGCAAAAGAGGTTTCCTATTTACTGGTCATCAATCTGTTGTGTCGGATTGGTTGATCTTGTCCTTTATTTTGTAGGATTTGTCTTGTTTTTGTCGGACAGGTAGTCATTTTTATCTGTCTATTAATTACCGCATGTTTCATCCAGTTACCTGATGTGCTAGTGTATGAGTCGTTGTTTTCGGTTGCCTGATCTGCTTGTGTTGGGTTGTCAAGTTGCGTTGTTTAACTATTGTCATTGTTTCCTTCCTTCTTTTAAAAAAAAATATTTTTTTCTTTTGTGTTGTGTCACGTGTACTCGTAACGATGGGGACGTTACATATGGTATCAGATCTTTTTCGACCCGTGACTCGAGATCACTACGAATTTAGTGATTTGATTTTGATTATAAGGTATTTAATTAATTTGATTTGTATTCGTGGAGGTAATCATGGTTAGAGGATGTCGCAGAGGCAGACCGCGGGGTGCTAGGGGAGGAGGCATGACGCCTCTAGTAGCATCCATGCCTGAGGGGTCTAACCCCCAGGGAGACGAACAGGCTGTCAAGTAAGAACAAAGAGCGATGGGTGATGTGGTTGGGCTGATGAGATCTTTTCAACGGATGTCTAAGGCACTAATCATTTGTTTGGATAGAGATGAGGCTAGGGCACTGACACCCCCTGAGGCTCCACCGCGCGCTCATGTCAATACTGGTAGCATTCACTGCAAACTCGAGAAGGTCAAATTTCTCAAGTTCTTTGGTGACCCAAATGACGCAGCTGTCGAGGCATGGTTGGATAATATGGTGATGTGATTTTCACTTTGCGACTATACCTCCAACATGAAGGTTTGCATGGTGGTCTTTCAACCGAAGGGGAGCGCTCTTCTATGGTGGAAGACGCTCATGCCACAATTGAACATGGTTGTCGAAGACATCTCATGGGAATTGTTTGAGGAACGGTTCTGAGAGAGGTATCTATCGAAGGAATTCATTGAGCATCAGCTCAAAGAGTTCAACGCCTTACGACAAGGCAACCATATGGTTCCTGAGTACGAGGCCCATTTTATGGAGTTTCTTCGGTATTCTCTGCACCTAAATACCGAGAAACTTAAGGTCAATCGGTTCTTGTTCGGCCTTAATTTCAGCATTCGTGCAAAGGTTAGGATTCTGATGCCTCAAACCTTGCATGATTCCATGTAGAAGGCCCTCATAGAAGAGGAGGATCTTATCAGCGGGGTTCAGAACCGGACTCTAGCGAGACCAGTAGGGCAGGTGTCATCTAGTGCGCAACAACATCAGACACCAGCTAGTCATTCACCAGGATATCATGGATTCTAGAGAGGATTCACACTTTCACTACACCTCGTCAACCAGCGCCTCAGCAGCGGACTCCTTACCAAAGACCATAGCATCAACAACAGTGTCGACCGCAACAATAGTAGTTTAGGCTTGTTCAGCAGAACAGACCAGGATTCCAGGCCAGTGGGTCGTTAGCTTCTACTTCGGGTACCATGAGTACTGGACCGAAGAAAGGGTGTTGGACATGTGGGGAGTCACATTAACAGTGTGACTACCCAGTGGAGAGGACTAGAGCATCTGGATCAGTCGGACCCACTACCGTGGGAGATTTGGTCAAATCCCATGGGATTCATGTAGCGGTGAATAACCACCAGATAGAGCACCAGTTGACTATGCTTGAGACGTCAGGTACTATCGTTGACCAGACCCTTAGTATTTTGATAGATCTTGGTGCTACCGAGAGTTTCATTTCTGGTGCAGCGCTAAAAACAATTAAGGTAAAGGAAGTCAAACAGGATGAGTTTAGCTTTGTAGAAATGGCTTCGGGGGCCAAACAGAAGGTTGGAGGGAAGGTTACGGGTTGTAGCCTTAACCTGGAAGATTTTTTCACTATGGATAACCTATACGTCACGATTTTAGGATCTTATGACGTCGTGATCAGTATGGACTGGTTGGAAACGCGTGAGGTGAAACTCAACTGTAAGATGAAACGATTAAGCTTGGTCGATGATGAGGGATAGAGGTGCATGATTGTAGGTCAGAACCAAGGAGTTTCCCTGAGGTTCATATCTTCCTTGTAGCTACGAAAGATCATGCGCAAGGGATGTAAGCTTTATGCAATCCTTGCATTAAACGAGAAGGGATTAGTGGAAGGTCTAGAACTCCTTCCAGTGGTGAGAGAGTTTATGAACATCTTCCCTGAGGAGTTACCTGGGATGCCACCGGAGAGGGAATTGGAATTTACCATAGACCTAAAATCGAGGACTGAACCGATAGCAAGAATGCCTTATCGGATGTCGACCCCAGAGTTACAGGAGTTGAGAATGCAACTTAAGGAGTTGCTAGACCTGAGACTTATATGTCCAAGTGTGTCACCGTGGGGTGCATCGGTTATCTTCATACAGAATAAGGATGGGTCGTGGAGACTCTGCATTGACTATTGTCAATTGAACATGGCAACGATCAATAATCATTACCTATTTCCAATGATTGGTGATCTGTTCAATCAGATGAAAGGCACGATAGTGTTTTCAAATATTGACTTGCAATCCAGGTATCACTAGTTACGGATCAAGGAGGATGAAGTCCCTAAGACCGCCTTTAAGACGAGGTTTGGACATTATGAGTTTATTGTTTTACCGTTTGGACTGACGAATGCCCCAGGGGTATTTATGAGTTTGATGAACGGGGTGTTCTGCAAGTACTTGGACAAGTTCATACAAGTATTCATTGATGATATTTTGATTTACTCTCATACGATGGGGGAGCATGATGAGCATCTGTGCTTGGTAATACAATTTATATGAGAGAACAAATTGTATGGGAAATTGTCTAAATGCTTGTTTTATCAATCGAAGATTCACTACTTAGGGCATGTCATCTTTGACGAAGGTATCTTCGTGGATCCATCAAAGGTCGAGGCTATTATGGAATGGCCTGCACCGACGAATGTCCTAGAAGTGCGTAGTTTCATGGGTTTAGTGGGATACTATCAACGGTTCGTTGACGGTTTCTCAAATATAGAAAATCTGATTACAAAAATGTAGAAGAAGAACAAGAAGATTGTTTGGACCGAGAAATGAGCGGAGGCATTTCGGAGGCCCAATGAGCTGTTGACAACAACACCAATACTGAAGGTCCCTGACATGGACGCGGACTTCTTGGTATGCACTGATGCATCCAAGGAAGCCTTATGTGGAGTCTTGATGTAATATAGTCGAGTGATCTCTTACATCTCGAGAAAGTTGAGAAAGCATGAGGAGAACTATGTGACACACGATTTGGAGTTGTTAGCCATTGTTTATTCCTTGATATTTTGGAGACACTACCTTATTGGATGGAAATTCGAACTAAAAACGGACCACTGTGAACTACAACACATCTTTACACAAAGTTACTTGAACGTGCAACAATGGCGTTGGTCGGAATTTCTTAGCGAGTACAATTTCGATATTACTTACATAAAGGGAACAGTGAACAGAGTGGTTGATGCATTGAGTCGGAGACCGTGCATATTTTCAATGATGCCTCTTCAGATGAATCTACGTGAAAATATTCTACTTTACAGTGTGACGATGATTGGTACAAAGAGGTCAAGGATTTATTGGACAAAAAACAATGATGGTACCATGATTTGAAGGATTTAAATTGGACGACGAAGGATTATTGAGATTTAAAAATCAAATTTACATAACACTGAATGATGAGTTGACAAGTTTTATCCTAAATGAGGCTCACATAACAGTGTACATGGCTCATCTGGGAGTCATGAAGATGAGGGCAGAACTTAAACCCTTATTCTTCTAGAAAGGAATGAAGGCAGACATAGTCAACTACATGGCAAGATGTCTAGAATGTCAGCAGGTGAAGGCTGAACATAGACATCTAGCAGGATTACTACAGCCACACGCTATTCCGGAATCGAAATGGGAGGTCATTTCGATGGATTTCATTGTTGGATTTCCACTGACGGTAAGGAGACATGACTCGATTTTTGTGGTAGTCGACACTTTGATGAAGAGTGCTCATTTTATCCCTTTGCGTACGATGTTTCAGGCACCTGACATAGCTAGAGTTTTCATTAGTGAGATTGTGAGGCTGCATGACGTGCCTAAGAGGATTATATCTGATCGAGGTTCGATGTTTACTGGACAATTTTGGACTAGTTTCCAAGAGGCCTTGGGAACCCAAATTAATTTTAGTACTACGTATCACCCGGAGACAGACAGGAAGACCGAACGAACAAACCAAATCTTGGAGGACATGTTGTGCATGTATTTTATGGACTAACAAAAGCGTTGGAAAGAATTCTTTCCACTAGTAGAATGCACATATAACAACAGTTATCAAAGCACCATTAAGATGACACCTTTTGAGTTTCTTTACGGGTGACCATGTTGGACACCTTTGAGTTGGGATCGGCTTAAGGATAGGGTCCCAGTGGGACTAGAAGTGATTCAAGAAATGGATGATCAAATGTAAACAATAATACAAAGGATCAATGAAGCACAAGATTGATAGAAGAGTTATGTCGATGCACATTGTGTCGATCATAGTTACGAATTTGGCAATCGAGTCTTCTTGCGGGTGAAACCGCATAAGAGCTCGATCAAGTTTGGAAAGGGTGTTAAAATCTCTCCTAGGTTCATGGGACCTTTCAATATTGTGGAAAGGAAGGTTCCCATGGCTTATCGACTAGCCTTGTCTGATTCTTTGAGGCATATGCACATTGTTTTTCATGTATCTATTTTGAGACATTATATTAGTGATCCTACACATGTTATTGACATGAGTTCCTTATAGGTATCTAATGAGGGTGTGCTCACGACTGAGCCAATATGCATCTTGGGCCATCGCATTCAACAACTACAACGTCAAACAGTAGATCAGGTCAAGGTCTAGTGGGACAACTATAGTCCACACTCGGTGACCTGGGAGGACGCATATGATATGCGCCAACATTTTACATTTTTGTTTGATAGATAGACTTATGATACTGTGATATACTTTATTTCGACACTTATATACTGTGAAACTTTGGGACGAAGTTTAGACCAAGAGGGGGTGTATGTAACATCCCGGTCTTGCGTGCACTGAGTGAACTTATTCTTTGAGGACACTTGTTTGCAAGTGATCCAAATTATTATACTATTGGTTGTTTGATTATGATTATGAGGCATTATGGATATGATGATATGTTATTTTCTTGTATTGACATAGACAAGTGCTATTGACTGGGTTCTCCTGAGTGTATAGGACTTTGGACCTCGAGGATGTAGAGGCATCAATGAAAACCCTTGGACTCTGGATCGAGTCAGGGATTGGACTGTTGGGTTGAATATTGTTTATATGACATATGTACATATGATTTGATGTTATGATGATTGATTATTATTATTGAAATGATTCATTGATGGATGCAGGCTGACGATAGCTTATCGAACATACTCACATGTGGAGTAGAGGGGTCACACACAACAAACAGAGACTTTGATGGAGAGGTGTGGGAAAATCTCTGCCACAGCCTACTAGCACTCTCATCATGGCTCGAACTATAGGTTAACGATTACCTAGTTCGAGAAGAACCATGATATCGTGAGGGAAGACTGCGACAGTCACTCATGATGATTCTAAGGGGAGTGAAATAAGGAAGGGGACTTATTCCTTAGAGGCCCTTAGTCTCTTACAAGATCACCTAGCAGAGTATTGACTCTAGGGGTTTTTTATGTCTACCAAAGTCAGTGAAGAGGCAAGTGGCACCCTTGGAGCACGTAGTGCGTCCTGAAGGGCACGTCACACAAGGAAAATGAAAAGTGGCGAGTGGCACCCTTGGAGCACGTACTGCATCCTAAAAGGCATGTCGCACAAGGAAAACAGAAAGAGGCAAGTGGCACCCTTAGAGAACCTAGTGCATCCCGAAGGGCACGTCATGATTTTAATTGGTAAGTGAATAAACCTAGTCGAGCTTAAAATGAATGATGTGATAAGTAAGATTTAAAAACAATTTTCCCTAATAAAAATGTCACCGAGCCTAGTGAAATTAAAACCTAGGTCTAAGTAGAACATGTGGTCAACAAAAAATAATAATAAATAAATAAACTTGTACCAAGAAGGGGGGTAAGAAATTCAAATTTATTTACTAAAGTCAAAATTATAATGGAGGATTAAAATTTTAAAAAGGGTAAATGGTTGTTTTATCTACACTTGCTAAATTGATTTTTAGTTAAAAAGGAAAAAGAGGGAAACTTAAAAGAAATAGGAAACTTAAAGAAACGAGGGAAACTTAATGAAAAGGGGAAACGTAAAGAAAAAAGTCGAATGTCTAACTTAGAAAGGAATCTTGCCTTGAGAACTTGCTATTTATGAACTCAACTAGGAATTAAGTAAGGCATAAGTAATTTAAGATTCATAAGGGAATATTGGGACACCAAGGAGCATTTTTAGGAATGCTTTTAGGTGGGTGAGGGAAATATGAATAATTAAAAAATTAATAAACTTAATTTTCTAGTACAACTAGGGGATCGAGCGACATGTGTACAGGGGAGTTTTTTCCTAATTAATTAAATGAATAAGGAATTTAATGAGAATTTGGGAAACTAATTACTTGAAAACTCTATAAAAAGGATGGAGGAGGAGGATTATGGATGGGATGTTTTTGCGTAACGTTACGCTGCTGAAGTTTTCCTTGAATGAACTTTCTCTTGTGGGAGTTGAGATACCCAGCTTGGGTAATGAGTGGTAGATCGACCTTTTGAGGCAAGTTGGGTGCTAGCAGTTCTCTGGTATTGTGTGTCTGGCCCCTTTGCGGCTCGGGGGGCTCAGGGGGAAGAAGAGTACCTCTAGCATTGGCTGGGAGGTAATGGTGAGGTCACATCGATTGGCAAGCGGGAGTTGGATGGAGCGCAGGCGGGACAAGAACTTCAGAGCATTTGCATTTGACTAAGGTACATCTGTTAAAGTTGTTACTTGCAATGAAATTTTAAATTACACATGTTATTTTTCTGTGCTCGGACGAAGATTTCATGGTCATGAGCTTTCTTGCACCTGTTTTCCTACGATATTTGTAATTCCTTATGCTCATTGTATTTGAATTGATTTCCCAAGGTGAACCCAACCCCCTAATTGTAATGACTTCTCTATGTTTTTTTTTATTGATAATTACAAAGAAAAANATGTTATTTTTCTGTGCTCGGACGAAGATTTCATGGTCATGAGCTTTCTTGCACCTGTTTTCCTACGATATTTGTAATTCCTTATGCTCATTTTATTTGAATTGATTTCCCAGGGTGAACCCAACCCCCTAATTGTAATGACTTCTCTATGTTTGTTTTTATTGATAATTACAAAGAAAAATTGTGGTTTATCTTCTGTCCCTTATCCCCTTAGCTATTAGTCTGTGCTTGAGCAGTCATCCAGGAGTTGAATCAACGATCGTCACTTTGGTGTTTAAAGACCTATAGATTCAAATTCCTTTCTTTCATTTGCATGGATAGTAGGTGAAGGATAAAATTTTCGCCTAGCCATATATCCCTTACTTCTCTCTATGTTTTTCCTTTACGATTGATCTCTAATATTGTGTTTTCTTGTGAATGATTAACTCTACGATTTGAATGACCAATCCCAGAATGTTAAAATCTGTGTTTGAATGTTTAATCCTTGATGCGATTGGCTTATCTTCTACTCCTGCGATTGATTTGTTTCTTGCTGCGTTCTTCTACTGCTTTTCATTTTTCATCCTTGAGTCATTGCCTACATTCTTCTTGGATGGAATGTTTATAGTTTAAAGGTTATGGTATCCTATAGTGCATCTAGGTCTTTTAACTGATGAGAGTTCGAATTCATTTTATTATTGAATGATCATTAAATGCGTCCAGTTTTTATTTAGTTTTTATTGTTGAAATAATCCTTTGTGTAATCGCTTCAGAAGGTTTCACACACATTTTGAAATAATCCTTTGAGACAAGCATTTTGTTTTCACTACTAAATAATCCTTTGAAATAAGTATTTTGAAATAATCGTGTTGAAATAATCCTTTGAAAAAAGCATTTTGAAATAATCATTTTTAAATAATCCTTTTGAAACAAGAATTTTGAATAATCCTTTTGAATTAATTCATGTGAAACAAGCATTTCAAAAGAATCCTTTGAGACAAGCATTTTGTTTTTACTGTTGAAATAAGCGTTTCAAATGATCCTTTTTAAATAATCATGTTGAAATAATTCTTTTGAAACAAGCATTTTGAAATAATCCTTTTGAAACAAGCATTTATTTTATTTTTTTTGCTGTTGAAATAATCCTTTGAAATAATTGCTTCCTTGGAGTTACTCCTACCCTCGTTGTGTAATCGCTTCATAAAGTTGCACAAACAATTCGATAAAAGTCATATCCTGTGTGGAAGGCTTCCTTTACTGTCATTTTAATATAAAATGTTAGACTGATCCAATTAGTTGGGCATCACAAGTTGAGGGCGAACGTTTTATCGCAAGCTCCTTCATTATTATGAGTGTTGACTTTTTGGCTATGCAAGAAGAAATTAACCTCTACATTCACCTATTTTTACCCAGATTTCACATAGCGAATTCCCTTAAATGATTATGTTTAGATAGCATTATAGGACAACAATTTTATTAATTACTAGCACATTGATTGACAGTAAATAATTGGCAACGATTTTATAAATTGTATGACAACGATTGTTGACAGTGATCTTGTACATACTGACAGTGATTTAATACATTGTATGACAACACTATCATGTATGAGTAGACAACAATATCATATTTTAATAGACAACCACATAATGTATTCTTTAGACAACGACTTCTTCCATGTGTACCCAACCTTTACCACTGTGAATTGTTAGAAATTAAATATCTTGATTGTTTAGCATGAGTTGTGATACCTTTTTTATTTGACAATGATTTGCCATTTTGAACTATGTGATTTACCACAGTGGTTTTAACTCAGCGATACTTATATATATAACTAACTTGTTATACTTAATAGAAAGCAGGTGTCATGTGATAATAGACAACATATATTTAGACAAAGCTTCCTTTTAATGCTAGACAGGGTATCAATGCTAGGAAACATACTTTTAGGCTACTTTTTCATCCCAGATATCATATAGACAGCGAGAATTTTGGAGATCGTGAATGTTGATATCAATGTGTGGGACAACGTGAATATTGATATGTTGGGTAGCGTTTATATATTGATGACAACGAATTTATATAAAATAGACAACAAATTTATATATATATATAATCGACATCAAATTTTATATATGATAGACGTCATTTATAATATGTTAAGTAGTTCAAATATTAATAGACAACGTAGTTCACTTTTAATGTTAAGTGGTTCACTTACATTAATAGACATTGTATATTGATTTTGTTAAGTGCTTATAATAGTTCACTCCTTCACACTTAGACATCTTACTTAACAGATAATGGTTTATGGTTTGTTGGCGAAGTCGTTTAATAGCTTGCGCAATTTAGTTTGGGTGATGCCATCTTGTGTCTTGTCGACATGTTTCTTGGGTGCGTGGTTATAGCCTTCTTGTCAGTTAATTCGGTCTCTTAGCGCATTGGATTTAGCTTGGGTTAAGGGTACAATTATGTTATGTTGTGCCATGGTTACTATCACGCCTATCTCCTAGCGACGACATGATTCTTGATGAGGGGATCATCGTGCGCCCTGACGGATAGAGGCGAATGATAACCTGGCCGGAGTCTGTGCTTCCCGATGTGGGAGTCATTCGTTGCAATTGATGTTGGCACTTGGTTGGTAAATACTTAATACATTTGGTTTTGCACGCAATAGAGGTTTCCCATTTATTGGTCATCAAGTCGTTGTGTCGAGTTGGTTGATGTTGTCCTTTAGCTTGTAGGCGTTGTCTTGTTTTTGTCAGGTGGGTAGTTGTTTTGATCTGTCTATTAATTACCACATGTTTCATCCAGTTGCCTAATTTGTCAGCGTCTGAGTCATTTTTTACTGTTGCTTGATCTGTGTGTGTTGTGTCATCAAGTTGTGTTGTTTAATTGTTGTAGTTGCTGTCTTCATGCTTTAAAAAAAAATTTCTTTTGTTTTGCGTCGCATGTAGTCATAACGATGGGGACATTACACTTTACAAGTACACACCATGTATAGAATGTCAATGTGGAGAAAAAATCCAATATATATAAGTTACACAATAACTCCTTAAAGAACAGGGGAACCCCCTCCAAACAACCAAATACCTTTCATACTTCACAATTCCCATGTCAATAATGAATACATGATCTCTTATATATAGCTATTCACACTTGCACATGAGGCCCCTTTATCACTAGGATGACCATGTTACATGTGTATTTACACATTACATGTACATTTAGACCCATATATTCCCACCCTTGGGGTCATATCATATACATTTATCCATATATATGACCCCCTTGGGTCATAACATAGTACCCTCCTTCAAAAATATTTGTCCGCAAAGCTTTGCATTTAAAGGCTTCACATGTGATGAAACTAAGTAATATGATTTTCTTATGTTCCTGCTTTCTTCATTCCATTTTTTATGATCTATCCATCCAAAATCAATTATTTTCAGTCTTAATCCTTGGTGTCTAGTTGTTGAATAATTTTCTTTCCTTTGATTCCATGTATTTTTTTTGAAGATTCTCCAATTTGTAGTCATTGTTGGTCGTTGATAATAGCTTGCTGAAGAGTAGTTTGGTGATGCTTTGTTCCATGAATATTGACAAGAATTCCATATTCTTCCTTCATAATGTTGATATCGTCCTTCTTGTCTTCCTTGAAATGTTTCTTTTTAATGAGGGTGCCGATACGGTTTCACATTTGATGGTATTCCTTCACTCTACACATGCATTTCATATATCTTCTTTTTAGTGACAATGGAATCCTCAATCACCTTTTCTTAGTCTTTGATTACTCTATCCTTAGAGATAATACCATCATATTTGGCATGTACATCCTCTAGATATTGGAGTTCAACGTCTTCAAGTATCTTCTATTGACCTTCTTGAATCTTGTCTTCTTTCTCCTTTTGATGCTGCAATGTGATCCCATCTAAAAAAATTTGACATCCTTCTTCAATTTTGGCTTGTATTTTTTATTTTATCTCATCAGTATTTAAGGATTCCTTAACCTTCATGAAAATTTCATCTTCATGTCTTTTGGTAGATTCTTCATCCAAGATCCTTCTTTCTTCTTGATTTGACAAATCTTTCTTTCTTCTTTCAATCTCTTGACCTCATCTAATAYTTTTTTATGATGGTTTCGTAATCTACATATCTCTTCATGTTTCTTTTTCAAWTATTCCCTTGACTCATCATTTTCCCACTTTGATTTACTATTATTTTCTTGCTTTAAGTTCTTAACCTTGTTAATGAGTGATTCATTAATGGATCATATCTTAGATATCTCCTCATCCTTCTGATTAATCTCTTCCTTTTATTCTTTTAATTCATATTGAATTCTATACAATTCCTCCACTTTGGTATCCCCAATCCATTCATCTGAGAAGATTTTTTCAAATTCTTTCCATGTGCAATGCCATCCAGTATTTTTTATCAACCTCAACCATTCTATATGATTGATTTCATCTTTATCTTCATCTCTTGTAAATTCAGGTATTTCCATTGATTCTTAATTGAGGTCTAATCCCAACCCTCAAATCACAACCTCAATATATCAAGGATAAATATCTCAAATAGTTGTAATCCTTGTTCCAATGTTCTCTTCTATGCATTATCTTTCCAATTCATTTTGAATCATCTCAATTGGACATTCCAATCAAAATTCATGATAGTTTTAAGTGAACATATCTTTGAAACCTTGAATTGGAGTCTGTCCTCCTAGATGACCTTACTTATGATGTATCTCTACAAATCGTCCCTTGTCAGTCTAAAATTTCTACCTGTAGTATTCTGGAATTTATTCTATGCAATGCCACAGGTCTTACCAAAATTGTATGTGACGAGTGGAATTTATGGTAACTTCCCCACACCTTGTCGATTTTTTTCCTTTCCCGAGATCTCACTTGTATAGCGTGCCCCACACAAAATAATTGATATACAATTATGAAACTTGTACCATAAATACTACAGACTTTCCACTGTTCAATGCAACCGGTATCACTCAATTTGGATACTCTAGGAATAATTTATGATTGTTTTACCCGGAACACATGTTTGAGACTAGTCAATAGGACTAGTCAGATACCCTATCTTCCACAAGGTGTATCTACAAAAGTGGGGTGACTTAGAAGTTGATTTTTTTATCAAATATAACTTGATAATTTCTATGAATGTCATCCGGGATTCAAGGTCTGAAGCATCACAAAAAAAAAATTATAGAAATCATTTTGCGATGACTAAATTAAGGATGATTTCATAACCCCATATTAAGCATGTTATATTTATGAAAGTATAAGTCCTCAAGAGATGAAATTTGAACCCCACGTACCTTGAGCCGTATAAAAAATATCCTCCAAGGGGTTCCTTCTAAAACATTTTCTAAAAAAAGTTATAGTAAACAATCCAAGGTGTCTCAGATGCAATAGTGAAACCCCAAGACCTTGAGCTCTAATACCAAATGTTATGATCCAAATTCTTACAAATATGATAAAATAACAGAATTACACACCATGAACAGAATGTCAATGTGGATCACAACTCCAATATAGATAACTTACATAATAACTCTGTAAATAATAGAGGAGCCCCCTCCAAATAACCAAATGCCTTTCATACTTCACAATTCCCATGTCAATAATTAATACATGATCTCTTATATATAGCTATTCACACTTGCACATGAGGCCCCTTTATCACTAGGACAACCCTACTACATATGTATTTACACATTACATGTACATTTAATCCCATATATGCCCCCCCTTGGGTTCGTATCATATACATTTAGCCATATATATTCCCCCCTTGGGTCATAACATACACCATCAGTTATGCATATACTTTTAAATGGTATTAGAGCAAGCTTGAGCCTCCCTCTCTCTCTCATGGGAGGGCCCAGGTGCCCAAGAATATGGAGGGTACGAGAGTAATGTAAGAGAGGGTTGTTGTTTTCCTGGTGTAAGAGGGCCCATATGCCTAGGGATCGTGGAGAAAGATAGGAAGAAGGTGCCCAAGGAGTTACAGAGAAATTTGGCACATGATTTCAATTTTTTCAGCACATAGACAACATTCCTGAGGAGTAAATAGTGAAGGAATATGTAAATCTTTCCTTGAAAAGAGATTAGGGTGAATAGATGAGTAGGCATGCTGAAAAATTGAAGGATATGGCTTCAACAACTGTTGGAGACAGAGGATCTTTGAAAGTGAATTTGTGAGCTTTCGTGTGCAAGATGCAAAAATTGGTTAAATCTCAAAATATGAAAGACGAAATTGATGATACATAATACAAGACAATGATTCCATGATAAATTTGTGATGTGTATATTATCGAATATATATATTTAATAAAACATAGTAGATTAAGAAAAGGAGCCTTAATTCAACAGATGTATATCACGAAGATGGAATTTCAAAGAAAAACCAAAAATATTTTAGTGAATATGGGAAAGAAATGTTTGAAGAGAGCACCTTCAAAATATAGAGGAAATGAAGAAGTGTGGGCCAATGAATTGGCATAGAAATGTAAGAAGGAAAATATAGAGGATTGTTGGCAAAGCAACAGAGCCATTGCAATAAAGATATTTCCCAACGTACGAGAAGTCACGAAGACATGAGAAGCCATGAAGTTGCTTTACTTGTTGGCAAATCGTTTAANATCATTTTCCCACTTTGATTTACTATTATTTTCTTGCTTTAAGTTCTTAACCTTGTTAATGAGTGATTCATTAAGGGATCGTATCTTAGATATCTCCTCATCCTTCTTATTAATCTCTTCCTTTTATTCTTTTAATTCATATTGAATTCTATAAAATTCTTCCACTTTTGTATCCCTAATCCATTCATCTGAGAATATTTTTTCAAATTCTTCCCATTTGCAATGCCATCTAGCATTTTTTATCAACCTCAACCATTCTATATGATTGATTTCATCTTTATCTTCATCTCTCGTAAATTCAGGTATTTCCATTGATTCTTAATTGAGGTCTAATCCAAACCCTCAAATCACAACCTCAATATATCAAGGACAAATATCTCAAATAGTTGTAATCCTTGTTCCAATGTTCTCTTCTATGCGTTATCTTTCCAATTCATTTTGAATTATCTCAATTAGACATTCCAGTCAAAATTCACGATAGTTTTAAGTGAACATATCTTTGAAACCCAGAATTGGAGTCTATCCTCCTAGATGACCTTACTTATGATGTATCTCTACAATTCGTCCCTTATCAATCTGAAATTTCTACCTGTAGTACTCTAAAATTTATTCTCTATAATGCCACATGTCTTACCAAAATTGTATGTGACGAGTGGAAGTTATGGTAACTTCCCCACACCTTGCCGATTGTTTTCCTTTCCCAAGATCTCACTTGTATAGTGTGCCCCACACAAAATAATTGATATACAATTCTAAAACTTGTACCATAAATACTACAGACTTTCCACTGTTCAATGCAATTGGTATCACTCAATTCATATACTCTAGGAATAATTTATGATTGTTTTACCCGGAACACATGTTTGAGACTAGTCAGATACCCTATCTTCCACAAGGTGTATCTACAAAAGTGGGATGACTCAGAAGTTGATTTTTTTATCAAATATAACTTGATAATTTCTATGAATATCATCCGGTTTTCAAGGTCTGAAGCGTCACAAAAACAAAATTATAGAAATCATTTTGTGATGACTAAATTAAGGATGATTTCATAACCCTATATTAAGCATGTTATATTTATGAAAGTATAAGTCCTCAGGAGCTGAAATTTGAACCCCACGTACCTTGATCCGTATTAAAAATATCCTCCAAGGGGTTCCTTCTAAAACATTTTCTAAAAAAATTTATAGTAAACATTACAAGGTGTCTCAGATGCAATAGTGAAACCCCAAGACCTTGAGCTCTGATACCAAATGTTATGATCCAAATTCTTACAAATATCATAAAATAACATAAGTACACACCATGAATAGAATGTCAATGTGGATCACAACTCCAATATAGATAATTTACATAATAATGTCGTAAATAATAGAGGAGCCCCCTCCAAATAACCAAATACCTTTCATACTTCACAATTCCCATGTCAATAATTAATACATGATCTCTTATATATAGCTATTCACACTTGCACATGAGGCCCCTTTATCACTAGGACAACCCTACTACATATGTATTTACACCTTGCATATACATTTAACCCCATATATGCCCCCCCTTGGGGTCGTATCATATACATTTAGCCATATATATGCCCACCTTGGGTCATAACATACACCATCAGTTATGCATATACTTTTAAATGGTATCAGAGCAGGCTTGGGCCTCTCTTTCTCTCTCACGGGAGGGCCTAGGTGCCCAGGAATATGGAGGGTATGAGAGTAATGTAAGAGAGGGTTGTTGTTTTCCTAGTGTAAGAGGGCCCATATGCCTAGGGATCGTGGAGAAAGATAGGAAGAAGGTGCCCAAGGAGTTGCAGAGCAATTTGGCTTCAACACATAGACGACATTCATGAGGAGTAAAGAGTGAAGGAATATGTAAATCTTTCCTTGAAAAGAGATCAGGGTGAATAGATGAGTAGGCATGCTGAAAAATTGAAGGATATGGCTTCAACAACTATTGGAGATAGAGGATCTTCGAAAGTGAATTTGTGAGATTTCGTGTGCAAGATGCAAAAATTGTTTAAATCTCAAAATACGAAAGATTAAATTGATGATACATAATACAAGCTAATGATTCCATGAGAAATTTGTGATGTGTATATTATCAAATATATATATATATATATATATATAAAACAGAGTAGATTAAGAAAAGAAGCCTTAGTTCAACAGATGTATATCACAAAGATGGAATTTCAAAGAAAAACCAAAAATATTTTAGTGAATATGGGAAAGAAATGTTTGAAGAGAGCACCTTCAAAATATAGAGGGAATGAAGAAGTGTGGGCCAATGAATTGGCATAGAAACGTAAGAAGGAAAAGATAGAGGAGTGTTGGCAAAGCAACAAAGCCATTGCAATAAAGATATTTCCCAACGTACGAGAAGTCGCGGAGACGTGAGAAGCCATGAAGTTGTTTTACTTGTTGGAAAATCATTTAAGAGATCAGTGTATTCAATCATGAACATGGGTGAGGCACCAAGAAGGATTGTTTAAGTTAAAAGATGAAAATTATTGTTCTGAGGCAATGAAAAAAAGAAATATGTTGTAAGCCGTCGATTTTGTGTGTGAAACTATCAATGTGGAGCCTGGACCTATGTAATAGATCTGGGAAAGAGAGGATGTGAAAGCTACAATTACTCCTAGTTTCAATGGAGGTCAAAGATATCAAAGCGACAATTGAGCTAATCAAGGAGGTCGAGACATGTATCAAATATGTCAGATCCGAGGAAGGTTGATTTGTTGAGGTTGCCAAAACTAAAACAGTTAAGACTTATATTGCTCTTTGATTTGTTCGCCGAGTTCTTAGTATATAAGAAAATGTATTTCTTCATAGATATATTCAAGTAGGATACAATGTAGTTTTGGAGGTTGATACTTGAACTATACAAACAATATATTGTTTTGTAGGATAAATTCAAAAATTTAGATTTTGGTTATTTAAAAAGAGGATTAGATTCTATCCAAGCCATCAAAGTCGATAGATGAATAAGGGTATCTCCAGAAGAGTCACCATGGAATGAATAGTTTGCAAGACAGAAGACCGAGGCTTCCAAGGAAAAGAAGTTGTCGGACATAGGTACAAGCCTCTTAAGAGTTAAAGAGCCTCTTCTATCATTGAAGAGAAAGTATCGTTGATGTTGAGCCATTATGTGGACAACGTTCTAGAATTATTGAGTAGACGGGAGCAAGTCGAAACATGACGAAAGGAGAAAGTGAAGTGTCATTGGATCAAGCGTCGATGTGGAGCATTAAATCATTGGGAAGCGAAAAAGGATCGCCAGTCTACAAATCACTGAGAAATATCGTTGTAGAGGAGCAATAAAGATAAGAAGAGAATCCACTCGTTTCATTTGTGCAAAGGAGATATAGGAGAAATATGTTGAACATGGAGATCATATAAGGAAACATGACACAAGCAGAAGAACCTGTGAAGAGTCGTAAGACTGTATTATTTTTAAAAAGTCTTTATTATTTTAAAGGATAAATAAAAGATCAAAGTGTTTTTAATGGTTTGGAGTGTTACTAAAGTATTTGGAATTATTATTGATAATATTTAAACTGAGATTCATGACCTCAATATGAAGGTGATGTTATTTTATTAGAATTCATGACTCTAACAAATGACAGGTGAATATTGACATCCAAGACAAAAGTAAAGTCAAGAGGAAAAACGTTGTGTAAGAAAGGATCGATTCGCATGAGATGTGAGTTATGTAATTTTAAAAGATTCTGTAAAGACAAGAAACGATGGGTGAAGAATCTGAGCTAGAGCTGGAGTGTAGCCTCGAAGATTGTGCATCCTAGAAAATGTTGAATCTACTTGGATCAAAATCGAAGAAGTGAAGAAAGAAGAAGAGAAGCGAAACGATAAAGAAAAATTCAAAGTGCAGTGCATAAGACAGGAAAGTAGAAGAGTAGCGAACTGATAAAGAAAAGATTGAAGTGAAGCGAAGAAGACAAGAAAGTGGAAAGAGAGAAGAAAACAAGAAAGTCGAAAGAGCGAAAAAGACAAGAAAGTAGTAGAGATCGAGTATACAACACAAATTTTGGTATGGAGTCACCGACAATTATAAGATTCAACTATGAAGCGGTGGAGATAAGGCATGGGAAATGGAGCAAGATGACTACCCAGATATGAAATATTGTAATGAGGGGTGCATGGTCAGTTGTAAGCGACACCCCAGAGAGTTTTTTGTCCAAAGTTGTAAGCCTTGCCATAGACAAGTTGTATTCCCCAATTTTTTTTTAAGCCTTGTTGAGTGAGTCCTACATAGATTATTATGTGATCATGTAGCGTGTATCCGCATAGAGCGGAAGACACATCAAGTTGTGGAATGAACCACTAGTATAGGTACGACGGTGGAAGGTGTACTCGTATCTAAACTTGATGGTGAATCAAAGAAGTTGAATATTCGATTAACAAGGGGAATGTGACATAGAGTAATCTCATAGATGGTTAGGAACAAGTTGTGTTTAAAGGGGAGTGCTAAGTTATGTTTAAGGGAGAGTCTAATGCATTGTAAACCATCAAAGATAAGAAGAAATCTTAGTCCACGGGGAAGTGGTGATAGTGATAGTTTTAGTTAATGTTATTAAACCAGATGTAATTAAGGGGGAGTGTTAAGGAAAATAAGGTAATTACATCATAAGTTAGTTTTTCTACAGTTATAGGAGTTGGTAAGTTATACTAACCTTTGTAACTTATTTGTAACTATATGTTCATATTAATATACAACACAAATCGATGTATTGTGTGTGCATTGCACCATCAGCTCTACGTATACCTTTATAGTATTGAGAGTGTAAGTTAAGAAGTATTGAGTTGTTCAATGCAAAGCTAGAATTGGTTATCATTTTTATTTTTTTATTTTGTAGATGGACCTCTTATGATAGATAGATTTATATGACTTAGGTCTAT
>JZKD02S0025369.1:320740-365920 GCA_000966675.3 Picea glauca | reverse complement strand
ATGATTATGAGTTGTTGTGTTATGCTTGGTTGGTGTACATATTTGAGAGTTGTCTTGGTGATTCATCTTGGTGAGTGGATCTAATTTGGTTGATAAGATTGATGAGACAGGTTGTTCTGATAGGTTGTTTGGACAAGTTGTTGTGACAAGGTATTTGTACAGGTTTGGTGCATGGTTGGTGCACTTGTTCATGGTACAGGTTTAGGTACAGGTATGGTTGATGCACTTGTTTATGGTATAGGTTGATTACAGGTTGTTTGGTATAGGTTGGTGCATGTTTGATGCACTTGTTTATCGTATAGGTTGATTACAGGTTGAGGTACAGGTTGATGCATGGTTCAAGTTATTGGTACAGGTTATTTGATGCAGGTTGATTGGTACAGGTTTACTACAGTATATCTCATAGTGATAGTGTGACAGTGGTTCCATCATTCTACGTATACTTCAGGGTGGTTGGATGGTGCAAGGATAGGTGGTTATAGCCACCTTCTGGTTGTATCCGGAGAACATAGGGGCTTGTAGCCTCCTTCTAGTTGTAGCCAGAGAATTGGGGAGTTGGAGATTCCATCATGTTGTAGCCTGAGAAACTAGGGGGTCGGAGCCTCCTTCTAGTTGAAACTATAAAACAAAGGAAGTCAGTGCTTCCAATGAATGTAATTCTTCAAGACATATAAGAAAAATCATTATGTGGTTTTCTCCCACTTTGGGTTTCCACATAAAACATGGGTGTACTGTGTATGTGTATGATTGTTCATTTGTTCATTGCTTATTTACTTTGCAGTTATTGGATGATAATGATACATTGATATAACACTTGGATTATATAGTTAAAAAGGATTAAATTTCTCTATTATTGATTCACCCCACCTCTCAATAATCCAACAAGTTTGATTCTAAGGAGCATCCCAAGTGTGTCTCATGTCAGGAGGTAGAGAAGAAAGCATGAGGAAAACATATTGCAAGGTGAACTCAGGAAAATCAAGCCACCAAATTTCAATGGTGAGCGTAGGAAATGATAAGAGGTTGAGGCCCGACTATTATAAATGAAAAAATATTTCTAGCTGCATGATTATCCCACAAGGGTAGAAGCTATAATTGCAACCTACCACTTGCAATGAAATGAAGCCATGTGGTGGGATCAAATTAAGCAAGCCAAGAATATTAATGAGAAGAGGATCTCATGGAGGTAATTCAAAGGATATTTCCAAGAGAAATATCAGTTTGAGTATTATTATGAAACAAGATGAAATATTTATTTGAACTCAAGTTAGGAAGCATGACAATGGATGAACATGAGAAGAGATTCATTGAGTTTTTGAAATATGTGGACTTCATAAAGGATAAAAAATTAAAAATACAAAGTTTTATGAGTGGGTTACCCTCATTCTATAGTGACAAGATACAATATGATAACCAAGGGACTTTGGAGGAGGCCATAAGGAGAGAAAAGTAGAGGAAGGCCCATTTTCCAAAAAGCTTGTAATGACAAGATGAAGGGTAAAAAGGATAAAAGGTAGAAATTTTTTAAGCCAACCTTTTTCAAGAACAACTCCCAAGAAAATCAACAAGGTCAACCAACCCAAAATGAGCACATTAGTACTATAGATTTATTTGGGAAAAGGTCAAGGAAACAACCTGTACAATTTTGGGGATGTGAAGGAAATCACTTATATAGGGACTACCCTCACAAAGGAGAAATAATGAGAATTATCCGCAACATTCAAGAGGTTGAAACAATTGAATACATGGGAGGAAACATGTCAATGATTTATGCCACCTTGGACAACAAGCAAACATAATATCAATCACCCATGATTGAAGTGGAAGATAAGATTAATAACCAGCCCATAGAATTTTTAATTGATTTTGGAGCTAGCCATAGTAACATAAACTCTAACAATGTTGAAATATTTCACTAAAAATGAGTAAGCATAAGAAATCTTGGTTAATTCAGTTAGACACAGGAGCTAAGAGGAAAATCAATGAGCTAGTTAAATATTGTTCAATAGACATGAATGGACTCGGCACAAAGGTAGATGTGAACATCATACCATTGGGTTCATATGATTCTCTAATTGGCATGGATTGGTTGGAAAAACACAATTATGTCCTAGATTGGTACAACAATGAAATCTCTTGTATTGATGAAGAAGGATAGTAAGGCAAGGTTCAAGGTATTCCAAGAGTTGTAGTTGTTAGAGAAATTTTAGCTATGCGGTTAAAAACGAGCTTCAGGAATGGATGTCAAATTTTTGCAGCCCGTATGGAAGAGGAAACCAAATATAAAGTGTCAAGCATCGAATACCATCCAGTCTTGAGGGATTTTGAAGATATTTTGGGGGAAATCTCAGGACTCCCAACAAAGAGAGACATTGATTTCTCTATTGATTTGGTGCCAGGAGCTTCCCTAGTTTCCAAGACACCTTACAGAATGGGAACACCATAATTGAAGAATTTGTAAATGTAGCTTGAATAGTTGCTAAGGAAGGGGTATATACACCCAAGTGTGTCGCCTTGGGGTGCCCCAGTTCATTTTGTGAAGAAGAAATATGGAACCTTAAAGCCGTGTATTGATTTCAAAAAACTGAATAAGGTCATCATAAAGAACAAATATCCTTGCCAAGGATTGATGACTTATTTGACCAGTTGAAAGGTGCAATAATATTTTCCAAGATTTACTTGAGATTAGGATATCATAAAATGAGGAGAAAGGAAGAAGATATCAACGAGACAACATTCAAGGAAATATATCGGCATTATGAAAACATGGTAGCTCCATTTGGGATATCAAATGCACTGACAGTTTTCATGTTCCTGATGAATGGAGTGTTCAAGGAATACCTAGACACGTTTGTAATTGTGTTCCTATATGATATTCTCATCTATTCAAAGATAGAGGAAGAACATGAGAAACATTTAAGAATGGTGCTAAAANAACTTCCACCATCCTCAAAGTGCACCATGTTGTTTTTCCATAATCAAAATGCACTGATACTTAGAGTATTCTTGAAGTATTTCACAGGTTTGTGCATTGTCTTGTTAAAGTCCAAAACTCCACTCTCACCAAAATGCACATCATGTTCCGCGATCCTAATATTGCACTATACTGTATTTTTGATTTTATCACCACGGGTATGAACCACTTCCCTGATTCATTTTGTTGTTATCACTACATGTCCAACCGACTGACTTATGACACTTAATCATTTTCTAGAAATGTTCTGTACTCTCTTGTAATTCAATACTTAGGCTATTTTGTATTTCACCATGGTTTCGTGTGTTATAACTCTTAGAAATTATCTTCTCCTTATGTTTGATAGATGTAACCCCATACTTAAACATTTTTTTAAGATCTCACTGCGGGTTGGCAAACATGCAAGTTCATCTTGTTTCTAATATCTCTTGCCATGTACATCCAATCCTCCACCATAATACATGTATTATTTTGTCACTTTCCCCAAGATATATTTAATGCTAATTCTATGGAGGAAAACAACTTATTAAAATATTGAAAGGACATTATTAATGACATACTTCTTGAGGAAATTCTCCATTAACTTGAAGAATTTAATTTACATTATCCCTTCCTTTGAAATAAGAGCTTCGATTTATATTATTGAAAAATATTTTAATTTGAAATTAACGTCTCCAAGTGACTATAAAAGAGTCTTCTAACTTCAACAAAATGACAACGAGAATAAGAGAACAATTCTTCTAGGATACTCTAAACTTGTTTGGGTAGGAAGACCAGAGATTCCAATGGTCGAGTTCATACCAGTATTATTCATTTCTTTCATTGCTAGAAAGGAATGAAAACAAAATATGGACATCATACATTGCCTTAGTAGGATGTGTACTAGATGTTTTCGACTCTAGAGAAATAGTTTTCTGGTGTATTGAAAAATTTGATCAAAATCAGAGGATAATCCAACTCCAAGGAAAACCGCTTGTTTCTTTATCACCATCAGTTTTCAAAATAATGTTAAAACTTCCCGAGTCAACAATCACTTTGAAAGGAAATGAAGCCATAAGATTTTTGAAGGAAAGAAATAGTGGACTAGAATTTTTACAAGAAAATATTGAAGATCCCACAATGATGCCTGAAGATGTATCCAATATTCAAGTCAGTTTACTTAAAAACCCTTATTGAAAGATAGCATGGTTTTTTTCCAGAGTGATAGTTCAAGACACTACAACAACTATTCATCGATTAGATATTTATATATTACATTTTACAATTCATGAACAATAAATCTTAGACTGGGTGAATATTATTTATGGAGAAATCTCTTCACAATTATCAAATTTCAAGGGAAAAGATATTTTATATGTCCTCATATTTGATATTTTCTATAAACTACTATCATGTTTTTAAGGGTTTGAGTGTGGGAAGAAGAGTCGATTGTAAAATTGACCCAGTGCCAATGTGGTACCAATACATGCAGAAACAGAAGGCTACTTATCATTTTTATGAAGTCTGTAATGCATTTGTCTCTTCTTTTAAGAAACTTATCTTTGGGCAAAGAACATCCATACTTTCCTTGGAAGAATCAACCTTCCTCGACAAAAAGGAGAGCATTGAAAGTATGTAACACTATAGTGTTGTTAGAATTTATTGTTCTCATGAAAGGCCTCTTTATCTCCCGTACTATGTTGCTGATAAAATGCTTGTTACAGAGGTTGCTAGAGAATACAGATTTTTGGTACATTTATTTCATGATAAAAGAAAGAAATAAAGAATTCCTTTACCGTGGAAATTTGGGGAAATTTAGTTAAAAAGTATTTCAAATATTGATGAATTTGCAATGCAATTGGACCAATATAGTTTAAAATTTGCAGAAGAAATCGGGGGGCTTGAACCCAATCACTTTTTCATGGACCATATGACCATTGTTTTTAGGTTCCTGTGGTGTGATTTTTCATAATTATTTTCTGGATTATCCATAGTGAAATTCATTTGTATTGATGTTTCGAATCCTTTACCTAGATTCATCTTCAGGACAGATTAGTCAATGATAAGGGTAGCATAACAGAGTTATAAATATGAAATATGCAGAGATAAATAGGTATAGTAGGCTTAAACCCTAAGAGAAACCTATAATCCAAAACCTAAGGTTGGTTTAAATATTTGGCTAAAACCCTAAGAGAATGCACAAGCCTACGTTTTATAAAGAATAAGTAATAACTTAATAAATGCCATAACATAATTAATTGGGTATATAATATACATTAATAAGGTTCTTAGATTATTTGAATAAATGAAAGTTAGGTAATAATAAATATTTATAATAATTTTAACTATAGGCTTGTTGTTGATTAAATAGAGGTTAGGTATAATTATTAATACTTCTTTATTTTTTAAGTTAAAAGGCTAAACTAACTATGAGGATCTAGAAAAATATATTGTCTATAAGAATTTAAGAAGAAATTCCTAAAGAAAAAGAGAGGGAGAGGACATTGAACCTGGTTTTTTCAGTTCTCTTGTTGTTTTAGCAAGGGAAGCCAACTTCTACTTACCTCTAGGCCAGCATTTCTATTCATGTTGTTTGGGTGCTTCATTATCTCTAGGGCCTCTCTAATTCATCATCTAAAAAAGTGGTCATCTTTAGAGAGGATTTCAGTGTTCTCAAGTCATATATGGTGCTTGTTTTTGAGAGAGTACTCTTCCAAATATGAGGTGTGAGACTGCCCTCTCCTGATGTCTGCTTTATGTTCTTTGATTCTTACCTGGAATGATCTTGATGTTTCTCCAATGTAGCACATTCCACAAGAACATGAAATATTATAGATTCCCTTCCCTTGATGTTTGTCAATAGGATCTTTTATGAACTTCATTCTTTGTTTTACAATTATTAGAGGTTTGAACGAAGTTGTAATCTCTTTTCTTCTTAGAACTTTGGAGATTTTATTTGTGACCCCCTAGATGTAGGGAAGGGGGTCACAGATAAAGAAATCAATATTTATTTAACCAAGGTATTTAGAGGTATAGGATGCAAAGATAAAGAAATCAAGAAAGCCTTAAAAAAGAAGAAAGAAGACCCCGTTCTCAAAATAATCAAGATTCCATTCAAAAAATAAAAGGATTCAAGGAAAATTCAATTTTGAGTTAGATCTTAGTGGTGTACCACCTTCTATAATTGTTGGCATTCACAAGGATATAAGGGAAACACTTGAAATGTTTGTCGATGAGATGGAAAGAGAAAACACCAGTTTGAAAGAAAGAATCAACGAATTGGAAACAACATTGATGCCACCTCCAATATTTGCAAGTCTGATCACCTCTATGAAGTTATGGAAGACTTTGGATAACACACCAGGGTCTAGTTCAAAACTAAAAGGGAAATCAATTTTACCTGTGGTTGTTAGACAATATATTGGAAAGAATATTTAGAAGAGAATGTCTCTAATTATTGAGACATGGGAATTAACAAAGAATTTTATTGTTTTGGCATCAAAAATGTCAAATTTGAAACAATACTTGGAATTTCATGTGCAAAATGATGAAGGATAAATTATAAACAAGAAATCACTACTTTTGTGATTAAGTTTCAAATATGACTGGGCATAAAAGAAAGGAAGAATACTTACCCTCCTCGGCTCACATTAAACAATTAAATATTTGTTGGGTAAAAAGAATAAAATGATTAAAAGAAATATTGGATGACCTTGACACTCTAAGTGACAAAATAGGTGAAATCTATTTAAAATTAATTGATTTGGACTTATATAGAACTACAAGAGAGGTTGATGAAAAAAAAATCATTTTAAATTCAATGATTATGACTAAGGAACAATTTGAGGTAAAATTGAAATCATTAAAATCTACATCGACAGAAAGGTTCATTGGTCTAACGAAATGCTCAAGATTTGAGGTGGAAAATTGGTTAGTCAATTACATGAACAAGAACGAGGATATAGAAGACACCTTACATAAACTCTCAATTGACTATTAGAACATATGAGATTCATTGTTTTATATAAGGGTGAGACAAGAAGCAATTGTCTCTCCCATGAGAGATTATGTTGAAAATTGGTTAAATCAAGACTTAATCAACATAACTAAATAAAATCAAGAAGTGGCAGTTAAAACCAGCCCAAAAAACAAAACTCGGGAGAATAAAAAAGGAACATTGGCAGGAAAATAACAACATAGAGAACACCATCACAATGAGTAACAGCAATCACATTCTTCTCAATTCTTTTATCTTCTTGTTAAGAAGTCATCATGTTGTGTCTTATTGTCCCAAGAAAAACATAACCAATTTCTGATCACTTTCCTTTTGTCTTCTTTTCAGGTCCAACCTTGTTCCATTATTTTATTTTATGGTCCATGGGAGCCCAATCCCAGTCAAAATTTGGATGAATTCATTTTATTTTAAGACTATTGAAGACTATATTATTTTTTGAAAAAATCCCATAGAACTATTTTGGGGATAAACTTTAATGATATCTTTGAACTCTGAGTTTTGAGCATAAGATATTTAAATTTTTCCTATCATATTCTATCTTTTTTTCAATGCAAAAACTCTTTTAACATCTCATATGTGGGTCTTTATCTTTCTTTCCTTGAATGCGATAAAAAAATATTGAATATTGTGATGGATGTGAGAGTTTTTCTATATTTTCTGTAACGATTATTTTTTTTTGTATAATATCTCTGCAAATATTATATTTTTATGAGTGAAGATTCTTGATCCTCTTCCCAGGAATTATTTGATGTATGTATATTACTTTCAATCAACATATTTTAAAATTTTATTTGAGTGACAAAGATCTGGGTCTACTATTTAGTATTCTCCCATTTTCATATTATAATTCCAAGATATTTAAGATTAATCTTTTTAGATAATACAAAGGAGTACCACCTCTATAAAAATACAAGGAGATATTTATATATTCGTGAGGTTGTTGTTTGGACCTTAACATATCTATACATTCAACATTTTTGGTAACCATACTGGGAAGAACAAAAGGTTAGTTTCATAGACTATAATTCTAATGACCCAACCTCAACCAAATCAACCCCATTTATAAGTTGGTCCTGGAAATCAAATGTGTTCTTCATCAATTGTATGGTTTGACATTAAAAACATCCAGAACTTGTGAAGATATTGAAAGAACCTAGGAAACCCTTGCTTGCGAGGAGGAATAAAATATCATGTGAAGGAAAAGAAGACAATATGGAAATTAAAATTTGGAATAATACAAGGGTCTGGTAACAAAAAGTAAAAGAAACAACTTCAAATTCAAGAAGTTGGTGAAAGATCCACCACTAAGAAAAGAGTAATTATAATCATGGGTGATAGACAAGAGTATCCCAAAAATCATGAATAGAGAAACGAAAGACAAATAATTCCACAAAGAAGGGTTAGAAATAGCCCACTTAATCTTCAAGGAGAACAACATCAATTGCCAACTCTTCCACAGGGAGTGTTGTCAACATTTTTAGGAGATGGAGTGATGGATATAAAAAGACATATGGATCTATTTTTTAATGTCTGAGATTCATTTAGTATAACACGATGACATAATGGTCAGAATTTCTCTTCAGACATTGATAGGCTTGGCCTATGAATGGTATATGTCTCTTCCTGCATTGTCAATTTCATTATTCAACTATTTCGAATCCATGTTCTTGACTATGTATGATCCTCTAGTGGAATATTATACTTTACTCATACAATTCACCTAAATTCATTTGAAAAAGGGTGAAAGGATAAGGTATTTTAATCTCATTTTTTTCAAGACATTAAATCATATTCTAGAAGAACAAAAAACAAACACTCCATTCATACTTGGGTGTTATAAAAATGTTATTCCCTCAAATGTAAAATTTTCTATCAGAGCTTCACAAATTGAAGACCTAGATGGAGATATGCATAAAACGATGGATATGGAAGAAATCATGCTTGAAATAGATTATGATCTATAGATAATCCTCAAGAAAGTCCAAATACAAATGGATTCTCTTGCTATCTCAAATCAAGGTGCATTGACTTCAAGTAATGTTGAAAATCGGGGAACAAGGAACATTGAAAATAGAGGAGTTGGTCGAGGAATATTTCAAGGAGTAATCCCTAATGTAAGAAGTGATCCAACAATAACTCATGAGACAAAAAAAAAATACTATAAATAGCTCAGATGAATTGAATGATTCAACAAATACAGAATGAGCTAACAAGATTGAGAAGAGGAGAAATTTGTTCTCCTACAAATGAAAATCCTAGAGTTCCTGCTCAGGAACAAAGAATAAATCCTCTCCAGAAACAGAGGATTGAAAATGATGATATAATTGAAGAGCATAGGAAAAGAGCGCCTAAGGTGCCAAACCCTATTGTTGTCATATTATAAGAAATATTTGATGAAGAAAGTTTTGATAATTTTGACCAACAGGCTAAAATCATTCAAGATTAAAGTCTTGAATCTATAAAGATGGATGAAGGTGATTCATCCTTGTATATTTTTTATGAACATGAAGAGTCAAATATCTCACAACAAAATGTTGTTCAAACCAAGGCACAAGTCAACACATTAAAACAAGAAAATTTGTTGAAAAAGAAAAAGAGAAAAACAAATGAATGTTCCAGAAACATCGAAACAACAAGAAGTTGCAAATCAAGTAAATAATCCTCCACATATGTGTAGGTTTTAAACCTGTGAAGTAAATCAATGCACATAGATTCTTAATCAAAACAAAAATTAATCAATGTCTCATACACATAGTACACAGAGATCTATATTGAAAACCCTTAACTGGGAGAAAACCTTTCAATGCATCATTGTATTAATTTCACCAATCACCATAAAATATATATACAATGTTTTTAGGTATTCCGTAGATACCAAAACCCTAATCCCTTATTCCGTAATTAATTTAGAAAACCGCTAAAAATAGAAAAATCCGCTCAAATAGAAAAATGCCCCAAAAAACAAAAATTGGGTCGATGTGCGTAACCAGGGGGGGGCATACCTGGCCCCTCCAGGAAGCGTCCAACGCACATGACACAAATATCACTACTAGAGGGATCGTCAGAAACAATTTTCGAATCTGACGCACCCACACACACACATACAAATAATATAACACATACCCAACATGATGATGTATAATGTAGTTTATGACTTGACCAAATTGATAATTACTCTCCCTTTCATGGAAGCTGTAAAAATCACACACCAAAGAGAAAATATTCTCAAGGTTATTGATGAGCCAAGTACAAGAATTCAAGTTGTTGTAACAAATTCAAAGCCTCGCCAAAATCTTTCAGCAGTCAGACCAAGGGGTAAGGTCCCTCCATTCTACATCACAATAGAAAATCATGATGTAGTATTACACACTTGTTTGGTTGACAGTGGAACAACCAATAATATTATGCCTTTGTCAGTAGTGGAAGCTATGGGAATGGGATGTACGAAATATTACAAAACTGGAGAAATTATCTATGCGATAGATTCAAAAAAGGTTCTAGCATATGGGGAAATCAAATATTTATATGCTTGGATAACTACAGCTCCCCATATCACAATTGTTTTCACTATTATCGTAGTCGATTTGCCTCTTGCATATGGATTATCTCTTGGAAGAGATTGGTGCTCACTAATTATAGTTTAAATCATGACAAATGGGCATTGTATGATGTTACCAAACAAAGACATAACAATGGTGAAAGTCCCCTGAGAAGCCAAAAATCCAGTTTCTTTCAGGAAAAAAATTAATGAATTAATGTCAGACTACATTAATGTCAGGATTGAAAACTATGTTGTGCTTGACCCGGAGCATCCCAATATTTCAAATCAATAAGGAGAAAATTATTTTGAAGGATTTTGGAAGATGTATTTTGATGGTTTATGCTCCAAATTCGGAAGTGGAGTAGGGATTGTTTTCAAGAGCCCCAATTCAATTATATATCCACACAACATCATACTCAAATTTCCTTGTACAAATAATGAAGTTGAAATTGAAGCATTGATACAAGGAATGAATATTGATCTACAGATGAAAATTGTACACTTGACAGTAAATAGTGATTCAGAACTAGTTATAAATCATGTAAAGAAGAACTAAAAGATCAAAAAAGAGAAATTTAAATTTTATGCCAAAAGAGTAAATGAACTCATGAATTATTTCAGCTCATTTAACATTTCCTTCATCCCAAGAGATAAGAATCATAAGGCAGACTCACTATCAGTTACTGCATCTTTATTCAATCATGAAGATTCACAGAGTCAAAATACATTCAAGGTCAAAAGGATTTTTAAGCCTTCAATTCTTGATAATCAAGAGTATCTCCAAGTTTTTTATAATGAAGAGAAGTTGGTTGAATTTCTTATTGATACAAATGAATTTGTAGAAATCCATGAAGATCAAATTCATATATATCTTTCAAAGGATTGTATAAATTTTGAATATATTTTCACAAGAGATGAACAAACTAAAGTGCCCAACTTTAAATAAGAAGTGTCTGTTAGAAAAGTGCAGGAAACTCAGAAAATAAATATTGGCACTCAAAATTCTCTGAAGTATGTAAATATCGATAACAGTTGCACTAAGAAAGAATTTTATCAATACACCACTTTGTTCAAAGAATATTATGATGTTTTTGCATGGATGTATGATGATTTAAAGGATTATGATAAATCAATATTTCAACATATCATTTCATACCACTGAAAGAAGGAACAAAGTCGGTGAGGAAAAAATTGAGGATTATGAATCCTAAATTAAAACCCCTGGTTAAAATTGAATAAGGTCAAAATAATCTTTCCAATTAGACACTTAGAATGGCTTTTGAACCCTATTATAGTAAGGAAGAAAAGTGGGTAGATTCTCCTTTGTGTTGATTTTAGATATTTGAACAANATAGAGGCCATTAGAGGATGGCCAATGCCAATAAATTTGACAAAGTTCAGATCATTCATGGGTCTTCCAGGGTATTACCAAATATTCATAAAATAATTCTCAAATATTGCAAGCCCAATGATTGCTTCCTTGCAAAAGAAGGGAGTGATATTTGAATGGAATTCCAAGTGTGAAGAGAGATTTCAACAACTGAAAGATATATTGAAAAGTGTGCCAATATTGAATATCGCATACCCAAATTAATATTTTGTGGTGTGCACTGATGCATGCAAGAAAATTCTTGGTGGAGTCCTTACACAAAAAGATCATGTTGTATTCTACGAGTCTAGAAAATTAAAAGAGAATGAGAGAAATTATACTACACATGACTTGGAATTAGTAGCCATTATTCATGCCCTGAAAAATGTGAATACATTACCTCATGGGGAGAAAATTTGAGGTAGGACAGACCACTGTGGTCTAAAACATTTGTTTGGCCAGCCAACATTAAATGCTAGACATACTAGATGGCTTGAATTTTTGAGTGAATATGAATTTGAAATTAAGCACATCAAAGGAAAATAAAATCAAGTGTTTGTTGCACTAAGTAGGAGAGCACATGAGATGAATATTGCAGCCATAAAAATGTACATGACTGATCTGAAAGATAAAATTATTGAGGCGACAAATTCATATCAACACTATTTGAAAATAAAAGAAACATTACAACATGCAATTTGCAACAGAAATTTAAATACTTTAAGCTAAAAGAAGATGGGATTCTCATGTACAAAGGAAAATTATATGTGTCAAACTCCAATGAGCTGAAAAATGTAGTGATGAGGGAAATGCACAATGTGCCATATATTGGGCACCCATGATATGATAAATAAATTGAAACTATAAGAAGCCAATATTTTTGGCCTGAAATGAAAAAAGAAGTGGATAATTTCATAGCCAGATGTCTAGAGTGCCAGAAGATGAACACTGAACATATACATCTAGAGAGGTTGTTACATGCATTGCTCATTCTAGAATGGAAGTGGGAAGTAGTGACAGTGTATTTTATTAATAATCTTTCTAGAACAATGAAGCAATATGATTCCATCATGGTGGTGGTGGACAAATTGACTAAGGAAACACATTTTACTTTAGTAAAGACTACAAAAAATGAAACAAACGTTGTCGAGATCTACATGAAAGAAGTTTTCAATCTACATGGATTTCCCAAGGAAATTGTCTCAAACAGAGATCCCAAATTTACATCCAATTTTGGGAAGGGTTTGTTCAAAGGTTTTGGGACAAATCTAAATCTCAGTACAACATATCACCTAGAGTTAGATGGGAAAATATAAAGGACTAACATAATAATTGGGGACATGATCACAATGTATATGATGGACCAACCATCAAAGTGGGAGGATTATATCCACTTAGTGGAATTTTCTTACAATAATGGGTATCAATCCCCATTGAAAGTGAGCCCATTTGAAGCATTGTATGACAGGAAGTGTAACACACCAGTGAGTTGGGATGATCTAATAGACAAAGCGGTTATTGGCCCATATTTGTTGATGGAAATGAAAGAGTGAATGGAAAAGATCAAGCAGAATTTAAAGGCTTCCTAGGATAGTTAGAAAATTTATACAGACAAGAACATAGTTTTCAGAGATTTTAAAGTGGGTGAGCATGTATTTTTTAAAGTGAAAGAAAAGAGAATTTCACTAATATTAGGAAGTTTCCCAAATATGGTAGCAAGATATTGTGGAACTTTTGAGATCTTAGAAAATGTAGGGCCAATTGCATACATGCTAGCATTTCCTACATCCATGAGAGAGTATAATGTATTTCATGCGTCATTATTAAAGAAATATGTGTATAACCCTAACCACATAATTGATAGGATTGTGATCTAGGTAGAACATGAAGGGGATTTTTTTGTGGAACTAGTACGCATCCTAAACCAAAAAGTCAAAGTGCTTAGGAACAAATCCATAGGGTTGGAAAAGATTCAATGGACCTGCTACATTCCTAAAGATGTTACATGGGAGCACGAAGAAAACATGTGGGAAGAATACTAACAATTTTTTGACAATTTATAAGAAAACAAAATATAAGAATGCAAGACTCCATTTTGAGCAGCTAGATTTCTGGAACCACATCTCATAGTCCTAGCCAACCTACATTGGGGTCCCTGATAAAATAATGGTATATCCCGATGGAATGAGAGTAGTGAATGGGGTACATTCCTTGGGTCAATGAGTTGAGAGGAACAATATATTTTGGTTGGAACATCTGTTGGAATTGTAAAATCATAGAATTTTATTTCTTAGTATTGTGATGTAAATTTTGTATATAGGTGTATATAGGCATAGTGTGCACCGAGGATGACACACAATTGTATGGGAGGGGGAATTTAATGTCCCCACTATATTCCCCAGTTTAATTAATGTTTAATGTAGATATAATATGTGGCTATGGCCAAGCGATGTAATATGTGAATTTTATTTTCAAATTTTAATAATAAAATGTGATGCTAGTTGCTAGGGGATATGGACAAAGATGGGGGATGATTAATCCACAAGAGAGGGGAGGGTCTAAGAGAATGTCTAAGAGAGGGGGTGTAAGAGGGAAATTACCCATGTCTATTAATTCAACCCACTTCATAAAATTACTATTGTTATATGAATCTTCTATTTTGTTGTTGATTGTTCTCAAAACCAATTATTGAATGTATGTAAGAGAGTGGGTGTGAGAAGTCACATCCCATAGTTATTGGGAACATGGGGGTTGAGTACAATTAGATTGGGGAAGTGTGTAACTCAATAAAGAAAGAAAAGAGAGGAAATTTGTATGGTTAGTTACAACAGTTTTAGATAGTTTTTTATCCTAAAATATGCTAAGTCATAAGTCTCTCTCTCTCTCTCTCTCTCTCTCTCTCTCTTATATCGTGTTCCTATACTTAGAAAAAATTATTAATTTTATGGCGGGTTCATGAGTCTATTTGTAACTTCCACCATCCTCAAAGTGCACCATGTTGTTTTGCCATAATCAAAATGCACTGATACTTAGAGTATTCTTGAAGTATTTCATAGGTTTGTGCATTGTCTTGTTAAATTCCAAAACTCCGCTCTCACCAAAATGCACATCATGTTCCGCAATCCTAATATTGCACTATACTTAAAGTATAATTTATTTTATCACCACGGGTATGAACCACTTCCCTGATTCATTTTGTTGTTATCACTACATGTCCAACCGACTGACTTATGACACTTAATCATTTTCTAGAAATGTTTTGTACTCTCTTGTAATTCAATACTTAGCCTATTTTGTATTTCACCATGGTTTCGTGTGTTATAACTCTTAGAAATTATCTTCTCCTTATGTTTGACAGATGTAACCCCATACTTAAACATTTTTTTAAGATCTCACTGCGGGTTGGCAAACATGCAAGTTCATCTTGTTTCTAATATCTCTTGTCATGTACATCCAATCCTCTGCCATAATACATGTATTATTTTGTCACTTTCCCCAAGATATATTTAATGCTAATTCTATGGAGGACAACAACTTATTAAAATATTGAAAGGACATTATTAATGACATACTTCTTGAGGAAATTCTCCATTAACTTGAAGAATTTAATTTACATTATCCCTTCCTTTGAAATAAGAGCTTCGATTTATATTATTGAAAAATATTTTAATTTGAAATTAACGTCTCCAAGTGACTATAAAAGAGTCTTCTAACTTCAACAAAATGACAACGAGAATAAGAGAACAATTCTTCTAGGATACTCTAAACTTGTTTGGGTAGGAAGACCAGAGATTCCAATGGTCGAGTTCATACCAGTATTATTCATTTCTTTCATTGCTAGAAAGGAATGAAAACAAAATATGGACATCATACATTGCCTTAGTAGGATGTGTACTAGATGTTTTCGACTCTAGAGAAATAGTTTTCTGGTGTATTGAAAAATTTGATCAAAATCAGAGGATAATCCAACTCCAAGGAAAACCGCTTGTTTCTTTATCACCATCAGTTTTCAAAATAATGTTAAAACTTCCCGAGTCAACAATCACTTTGAAAGGAAATGAAGCCATAAGATTTTTGAAGGAAAGAAATAGTGGACTAGAATTTTTACAAGAAAATATTGAAGATCCCACAATGATGCCTGAAGATGTATCCAATATTCAAGTCAGTTTACTTAAAAACCCTTATTGAAAGATAGCATGGTTTTTTTCCAGAGTGATAGTTCAAGACACTACAACAACTATTCATCGATTAGATATTTATATATTACATTTTACAATTCATGAACAATAAATCTTAGACTGGGTGAATATTATTTATGGAGAAATCTCTTCACAATTATCAAATTTCAAGGGAAAAGATATTTTATATGTCCTCATATTTGATATTTTCTATAAACTACTATCATGTTTTTAAGGGTTTGAGTGTGGGAAGAAGAGTCGATTGTAAAATTGACCCAGTGCCAATGTGGTACCAATACATGCAGAAACAGAAGGCTACTTATCATTTTTATGAAGTCTGTAATGCATTTGTCTCTTCTTTTAAGAAACTTATCTTTGGGCAAAGAACATCCATACTTTCCTTGGAAGAATCAACCTTCCTCGACAAAAAGGAGAGCATTGAAAGTATGTAACACTATAGTGTTGTTAGAATTTATTGTTCTCATGAAAGGCCTCTTTATCTCCCGTACTATGTTGCTGATAAAATGCTTGTTACAGAGGTTGCTAGAGAATACAGATTTTTGGTACATTTATTTCATGATAAAAGAAAGAAATAAAGAATTCCTTTACCGTGGAAATTTGGGGAAATTTAGTTAAAAAGTATTTCAAATATTGATGAATTTGCAATGCAATTGGACCAATATAGTTTAAAATTTGCAGAAGAAATCGGGGGGCTTGAACCCAATCACTTTTTCATGGACCATATGACCATTGTTTTTAGGTTCCTGTGGTGTGATTTTTCATAATTATTTTCTGGATTATCCATAGTGAAATTCATTTGTATTGATGTTTCGAATCCTTTACCTAGATTCATCTTCAGGACAGATTAGTCAATGATAAGGGTAGCATAACAGAGTTATAAATATGAAATATGCAGAGATAAATAGGTATAGTAGGCTTAAACCCTAAGAGAAACCTATAATCCAAAACCTAAGGTTGGTTTAAATATTTGGCTAAAACCCTAAGAGAATGCACAAGCCTACGTTTTATAAAGAATAAGTAATAACTTAATAAATGCCATAACATAATTAATTGGGTATATAATATACATTAATAAGGTTCTTAGATTATTTGAATAAATGAAAGTTAGGTAATAATAAATATTTATAATAATTTTAACTATAGGCTTGTTGTTGATTAAATAGAGGTTAGGTATAATTATTAATACTTCTTTATTTTTTAAGTTAAAAGGCTAAACTAACTATGAGGATCTAGAAAAATATATTGTCTATAAGAATTTAAGAAGAAATTCCTAAAGAAAAAGAGAGGGAGAGGACATTGAACCTGGTTTTTTCAGTTCTCTTGTTGTTTTAGCAAGGGAAGCCAACTTCTACTTACCTCTAGGCCAGCATTTCTATTCATGTTGTTTGGGTGCTTCATTATCTCTAGGGCCTCTCTAATTCATCATCTAAAAAAGTGGTCATCTTTAGAGAGGATTTCAGTGTTCTCAAGTCATATATGGTGCTTGTTTTTGAGAGAGTACTCTTCCAAATATGAGGTGTGAGACTGCCCTCTCCTGATGTCTGCTTTATGTTCTTTGATTCTTACCTGGAATGATCTTGATGTTTCTCCAATGTAGCACATTCCACAAGAACATGAAATATTATAGATTCCCTTCCCTTGATGTTTGTCAATAGGATCTTTTATGAACTTCATTCTTTGTTTTACAATTATTAGAGGTTTGAACGAAGTTGTAATCTCTTTTCTTCTTAGAACTTTGGAGATTTTATTTGTGACCCCCTAGATGTAGGGAAGGGGGTCACAGATAAAGAAATCAATATTTATTTAACCAAGGTATTTAGAGGTATAGGATGCAAAGATAAAGAAATCAAGAAAGCCTTAAAAAAGAAGAAAGAAGACCCCGTTCTCAAAATAATCAAGATTCCATTCAAAAAATAAAAGGATTCAAGGAAAATTCAATTTTGAGTTAGATCTTAGTGGTGTACCACCTTCTATAATTGTTGGCATTCACAAGGATATAAGGGAAACACTTGAAATGTTTGTCGATGAGATGGAAAGAGAAAACACCAGTTTGAAAGAAAGAATCAACGAATTGGAAACAACATTGATGCCACCTCCAATATTTGCAAGTCTGATCACCTCTATGAAGTTATGGAAGACTTTGGATAACACACCAGGGTCTAGTTCAAAACTAAAAGGGAAATCAATTTTACCTGTGGTTGTTAGACAATATATTGGAAAGAATATTTAGAAGAGAATGTCTCTAATTATTGAGACATGGGAATTAACAAAGAATTTTATTGTTTTGGCATCAAAAATGTCAAATTTGAAACAATACTTGGAATTTCATGTGCAAAATGATGAAGGATAAATTATAAACAAGAAATCACTACTTTTGTGATTAAGTTTCAAATATGACTGGGCATAAAAGAAAGGAAGAATACTTACCCTCCTCGGCTCACATTAAACAATTAAATATTTGTTGGGTAAAAAGAATAAAATGATTAAAAGAAATATTGGATGACCTTGACACTCTAAGTGACAAAATAGGTGAAATCTATTTAAAATTAATTGATTTGGACTTATATAGAACTACAAGAGAGGTTGATGAAAAAAAAATCATTTTAAATTCAATGATTATGACTAAGGAACAATTTGAGGTAAAATTGAAATCATTAAAATCTACATCGACAGAAAGGTTCATTGGTCTAACGAAATGCTCAAGATTTGAGGTGGAAAATTGGTTAGTCAATTACATGAACAAGAACGAGGATATAGAAGACACCTTACATAAACTCTCAATTGACTATTAGAACATATGAGATTCATTGTTTTATATAAGGGTGAGACAAGAAGCAATTGTCTCTCCCATGAGAGATTATGTTGAAAATTGGTTAAATCAAGACTTAATCAACATAACTAAATAAAATCAAGAAGTGGCAGTTAAAACCAGCCCAAAAAACAAAACTCGGGAGAATAAAAAAGGAACATTGGCAGGAAAATAACAACATAGAGAACACCATCACAATGAGTAACAGCAATCACATTCTTCTCAATTCTTTTATCTTCTTGTTAAGAAGTCATCATGTTGTGTCTTATTGTCCCAAGAAAAACATAACCAATTTCTGATCACTTTCCTTTTGTCTTCTTTTCAGGTCCAACCTTGTTCCATTATTTTATTTTATGGTCCATGGGAGCCCAATCCCAGTCAAAATTTGGATGAATTCATTTTATTTTAAGACTATTGAAGACTATATTATTTTTTGAAAAAATCCCATAGAACTATTTTGGGGATAAACTTTAATGATATCTTTGAACTCTGAGTTTTGAGCATAAGATATTTAAATTTTTCCTATCATATTCTATCTTTTTTTCAATGCAAAAACTCTTTTAACATCTCATATGTGGGTCTTTATCTTTCTTTCCTTGAATGCGATAAAAAAATATTGAATATTGTGATGGATGTGAGAGTTTTTCTATATTTTCTGTAACGATTATTTTTTTTTGTATAATATCTCTGCAAATATTATATTTTTATGAGTGAAGATTCTTGATCCTCTTCCCAGGAATTATTTGATGTATGTATATTACTTTCAATCAACATATTTTAAAATTTTATTTGAGTGACAAAGATCTGGGTCTACTATTTAGTATTCTCCCATTTTCATATTATAATTCCAAGATATTTAAGATTAATCTTTTTAGATAATACAAAGGAGTACCACCTCTATAAAAATACAAGGAGATATTTATATATTCGTGAGGTTGTTGTTTGGACCTTAACATATCTATACATTCAACATTTTTGGTAACCATACTGGGAAGAACAAAAGGTTAGTTTCATAGACTATAATTCTAATGACCCAACCTCAACCAAATCAACCCCATTTATAAGTTGGTCCTGGAAATCAAATGTGTTCTTCATCAATTGTATGGTTTGACATTAAAAACATCCAGAACTTGTGAAGATATTGAAAGAACCTAGGAAACCCTTGCTTGCGAGGAGGAATAAAATATCATGTGAAGGAAAAGAAGACAATATGGAAATTAAAATTTGGAATAATACAAGGGTCTGGTAACAAAAAGTAAAAGAAACAACTTCAAATTCAAGAAGTTGGTGAAAGATCCACCACTAAGAAAAGAGTAATTATAATCATGGGTGATAGACAAGAGTATCCCAAAAATCATGAATAGAGAAACGAAAGACAAATAATTCCACAAAGAAGGGTTAGAAATAGCCCACTTAATCTTCAAGGAGAACAACATCAATTGCCAACTCTTCCACAGGGAGTGTTGTCAACATTTTTAGGAGATGGAGTGATGGATATAAAAAGACATATGGATCTATTTTTTAATGTCTGAGATTCATTTAGTATAACACGATGACATAATGGTCAGAATTTCTCTTCAGACATTGATAGGCTTGGCCTATGAATGGTATATGTCTCTTCCTGCATTGTCAATTTCATTATTCAACTATTTCGAATCCATGTTCTTGACTATGTATGATCCTCTAGTGGAATATTATACTTTACTCATACAATTCACCTAAATTCATTTGAAAAAGGGTGAAAGGATAAGGTATTTTAATCTCATTTTTTTCAAGACATTAAATCATATTCTAGAAGAACAAAAAACAAACACTCCATTCATACTTGGGTGTTATAAAAATGTTATTCCCTCAAATGTAAAATTTTCTATCAGAGCTTCACAAATTGAAGACCTAGATGGAGATATGCATAAAACGATGGATATGGAAGAAATCATGCTTGAAATAGATTATGATCTATAGATAATCCTCAAGAAAGTCCAAATACAAATGGATTCTCTTGCTATCTCAAATCAAGGTGCATTGACTTCAAGTAATGTTGAAAATCGGGGAACAAGGAACATTGAAAATAGAGGAGTTGGTCGAGGAATATTTCAAGGAGTAATCCCTAATGTAAGAAGTGATCCAACAATAACTCATGAGACAAAAAAAAAATACTATAAATAGCTCAGATGAATTGAATGATTCAACAAATACAGAATGAGCTAACAAGATTGAGAAGAGGAGAAATTTGTTCTCCTACAAATGAAAATCCTAGAGTTCCTGCTCAGGAACAAAGAATAAATCCTCTCCAGAAACAGAGGATTGAAAATGATGATATAATTGAAGAGCATAGGAAAAGAGCGCCTAAGGTGCCAAACCCTATTGTTGTCATATTATAAGAAATATTTGATGAAGAAAGTTTTGATAATTTTGACCAACAGGCTAAAATCATTCAAGATTAAAGTCTTGAATCTATAAAGATGGATGAAGGTGATTCATCCTTGTATATTTTTTATGAACATGAAGAGTCAAATATCTCACAACAAAATGTTGTTCAAACCAAGGCACAAGTCAACACATTAAAACAAGAAAATTTGTTGAAAAAGAAAAAGAGAAAAACAAATGAATGTTCCAGAAACATCGAAACAACAAGAAGTTGCAAATCAAGTAAATAATCCTCCACATATGTGTAGGTTTTAAACCTGTGAAGTAAATCAATGCACATAGATTCTTAATCAAAACAAAAATTAATCAATGTCTCATACACATAGTACACAGAGATCTATATTGAAAACCCTTAACTGGGAGAAAACCTTTCAATGCATCATTGTATTAATTTCACCAATCACCATAAAATATATATACAATGTTTTTAGGTATTCCGTAGATACCAAAACCCTAATCCCTTATTCCGTAATTAATTTAGAAAACCGCTAAAAATAGAAAAATCCGCTCAAATAGAAAAATGCCCCAAAAAACAAAAATTGGGTCGATGTGCGTAACCAGGGGGGGGCATACCTGGCCCCTCCAGGAAGCGTCCAACGCACATGACACAAATATCACTACTAGAGGGATCGTCAGAAACAATTTTCGAATCTGACGCACCCACACACACACATACAAATAATATAACACATACCCAACATGATGATGTATAATGTAGTTTATGACTTGACCAAATTGATAATTACTCTCCCTTTCATGGAAGCTGTAAAAATCACACACCAAAGAGAAAATATTCTCAAGGTTATTGATGAGCCAAGTACAAGAATTCAAGTTGTTGTAACAAATTCAAAGCCTCGCCAAAATCTTTCAGCAGTCAGACCAAGGGGTAAGGTCCCTCCATTCTACATCACAATAGAAAATCATGATGTAGTATTACACACTTGTTTGGTTGACAGTGGAACAACCAATAATATTATGCCTTTGTCAGTAGTGGAAGCTATGGGAATGGGATGTACGAAATATTACAAAACTGGAGAAATTATCTATGCGATAGATTCAAAAAAGGTTCTAGCATATGGGGAAATCAAATATTTATATGCTTGGATAACTACAGCTCCCCATATCACAATTGTTTTCACTATTATCGTAGTCGATTTGCCTCTTGCATATGGATTATCTCTTGGAAGAGATTGGTGCTCACTAATTATAGTTTAAATCATGACAAATGGGCATTGTATGATGTTACCAAACAAAGACATAACAATGGTGAAAGTCCCCTGAGAAGCCAAAAATCCAGTTTCTTTCAGGAAAAAAATTAATGAATTAATGTCAGACTACATTAATGTCAGGATTGAAAACTATGTTGTGCTTGACCCGGAGCATCCCAATATTTCAAATCAATAAGGAGAAAATTATTTTGAAGGATTTTGGAAGATGTATTTTGATGGTTTATGCTCCAAATTCGGAAGTGGAGTAGGGATTGTTTTCAAGAGCCCCAATTCAATTATATATCCACACAACATCATACTCAAATTTCCTTGTACAAATAATGAAGTTGAAATTGAAGCATTGATACAAGGAATGAATATTGATCTACAGATGAAAATTGTACACTTGACAGTAAATAGTGATTCAGAACTAGTTATAAATCATGTAAAGAAGAACTAAAAGATCAAAAAAGAGAAATTTAAATTTTATGCCAAAAGAGTAAATGAACTCATGAATTATTTCAGCTCATTTAACATTTCCTTCATCCCAAGAGATAAGAATCATAAGGCAGACTCACTATCAGTTACTGCATCTTTATTCAATCATGAAGATTCACAGAGTCAAAATACATTCAAGGTCAAAAGGATTTTTAAGCCTTCAATTCTTGATAATCAAGAGTATCTCCAAGTTTTTTATAATGAAGAGAAGTTGGTTGAATTTCTTATTGATACAAATGAATTTGTAGAAATCCATGAAGATCAAATTCATATATATCTTTCAAAGGATTGTATAAATTTTGAATATATTTTCACAAGAGATGAACAAACTAAAGTGCCCAGCTTTAAATAAGAAGTGTCTGTTAGAAAAGTGCAGGAAACTCAGAAAATAAATATTGGCACTCAAAATTCTCTAATGTAAATATCGATAACAGTTGCACTAAGAAAGAATTTTATCAATACACCACTTTGTTCAAATAATATTATGATGTTTTTGCATGGATGTATGATGATTTAAAGGATTATGATAAATCAATATTTCAACATATCATTTCATACCACTGAAAGAAGGAACAAAGTCAGTGAGGAAAAAATTGAGGATTATGAAGCCTAAATTAAAACCCCTGGTTAAAATTGAGTTGGAAAAATTGAATAAGGTCAGAATAATCTTTCCAATTAGACACTTAGAATGGCTTTTGAACCCTATTATAGTAAGGAAGAAAAGTGGGTAGATTCTCCTTTGTGTTGATTTTAGATATTTGAACAAGGCAAGTATCAAAGACAGGTATCTCCTCCCTAACAAGGAAATACTCTTGCAACAAGTGATTGGTTCATCTCTGATGTCTATGTTAGATGGTTTATCTGGATATAACCAAGTATTCGTTGCAGAAGAAGAAAAGATTAAAATCTCTTTCATCACACCTTGGGAGACATATGCATATGTACGTATGCCCTTTGTCTTGAAAAACGTTGGAGCAACTTTTCAAAGGGAAATGGATCATGCCTTCAAATATTTAATTGGAAATTATATGGCTGACTATCAAGATGATCTTATTATTCACTCCAAAGTAAGATAAAATCACATCGATCATTTAAGACAAGTATTTGAGCGATGTAGATTATATGGAATATCTTTCAATCCCAAGAAGTGTTTTTTTGCAGTGTTAGAGAGGAAACTCTTGGGACATATAGTCAATGAAGAAAGAATTTATATTGATCCATAGAGAGTGATCCAAGTGGATATCGGTGGCCCCCCACCTATTCCATGGGCACGAAAAATCGTTTTCCATCTTGGCATTTTTTCGACAGTTTTTCGGGTTCCAAACTTATGGGGCCGTTTTGAGGCCCTAAATGACATTTTTTGGGGATTCGGAGTCCAAGAGATTATCAAATTCACTAGCTTTGACCAGTCTAAAATCGTTCTTCTTGGTTAGACCTTTCCAACAGTGTATCGAGCGCCCCAAACAGAGAGCGTATGCAAAAGTTCGCCCCCGGGAAGTTGACATATCAACTACTCCCATCGGGGCCCGCAAACCTTTTGGATTTTCATCTTCCGAGGTTAGGATTTTAGATTTTACTTATGTTAAAAAGGCCTTTGGAGCCTCATTGTAACGATCATCTTATTACGAATGCGATTATCTCTCACATCTCTTCTCAGAGATAAGATGCCACCATTCTAGCAAGTCTTTCACTATGTATTTTTACAGTTCTGTACATTCTGCACATTAATAGAAATTGTATTACTGTATATCTGTGTTTATGATTACCTCTTTGATACATTTATGTTATATTGTTCGATATATGAGATATCTCTGTATATTTTTTTATTATATCTCCGCTCTTCGTGCCGAAAATAATCTAGATCACTGGTATCAGAGCAGGTTGTTCTTGATCATTTTTCAGTGCATGTCCTCAACGAGGTCCGAGTATATCAAGTTGGGTCTCGAGCTTGTCTCTCTTGAGGAAAATCTCTCTTGCATGACCAACAAACCATCCATGGCGGATGAAAATAAAAATGATGGAGTAGAAGATTCTATCAATCTGTTTCTTGGGCAAGCTCTCACGCGACAGAGAGACGAAATGATGGAGAATTTTTCCCACATCCTTCAATGCTTGTCGATAACAATAGGCGCGTCTTCATCATGTGGCCACTTTGGAGTCACCTTGCCTTACAAGGTACAGGTTAACTTTGATATTCCCATATTTGAAGGTCAGATAGATGCGGATTCCCTGGACAAATGGTTAAATCTGCTTGAAGGTTATCTCTTTGTTCACAATTTTTTCAACAGAGAAAAGATCACCTTCGTGCTATTTAAGGCTCTCCCCCATGTCAAACATTGGTGGGAGAAAAGTTCCAAAGAGGAGTCTGGAATATATGGGGTCGAGCCCACTTGGGATTTTTTTGTGGATGCGATAAAGGAACAATATTACCATGTTGGCAACTATGAGGACTAGTACATGAGATGGACCACACTGCGGCAAGGGAGGGGCCAAGCAGTGTCGGAGTTCACCAATACCTTCCATACATTTCTCGCCAAGCTGGTTATCAAAGACTCTGAGTGACATTTGGTTATGAAATATTGCAGGGATCTAGACAGATACATCCAAACTGAAATGGATTTTTTGGATATCTCATCACTCAGTGTTGTGTATCGATATGTTGTTAAAATCGAGCAGAAATTTAGGCACCAGAACAAACAGGATTTTGGATCTGCAAATCTGCAACAACCAAATTATGAGAAAGATGACCCTAACAAACAGCTTCCAGAAAACCAATCTAAGCTACAAGAAAATAAGGGTCAGGGGAAGACGAAGAAGGACACCAGAAAATGGTGCAATTTCCACAAAATCCTCTAGCACAACACCGAGGAATTTCTCTCAAAACAGTCATTGGTGGCGGATATCAAAGACAAGGAGACGAACCCTGATTTAGAATCTGATTCTAAAAACATTGGTAAAAGATAGATCATCAACGCAAACCTCACTACTATTGTCGCGACCGCGACAATTCAACCAGAAGAACCAACAGATACAGAAGACGGGGGGCACCTTTTTCATTCATAGATGTGGGTGAATGGGACCCTGTTGCATTTTATTGTTGATAGTGGAAGTCAGAAGAACCTCATCTCAGCAGAGGTTGTCAAATAGTTGGGATTGTCGACAACACCACACCAGCAACGATACAACAATGGGTGGCTTCTCCAGGGAAGAGATCTTCATGTCAACCAGTAGTGTCGATTGTCATGTGGCATCCAACCCTTCAAGGATGAGGTATTATGTGATGTTTCCCCACTCGATTTTTTTGATGTTTTGTCGGGCCAACGATATATGTGTAAGTTCCATGCTATTTATGAGTCTCGACCCCGTAGTGTCATTATTACTCTAGGGGTTAATCTCTACAGAATACCATAGGTAGTTCCAACTATTGTCCCACCTAAACAGTTCCCCAAGGTAGTATTTCATACTACAAAATTCAGCTTCTTCAAAATATGTTCAAAAGGGGAATAAAAGGATACTGCAACCACTACAACCTCAACCCAAGAACCTTTTATCCAACAGAAGTAGTTCAAAAAGATTGCAGCAAAACGCAAAGATTCCTTCTGCACAGAGTCATCTCATATAGCCCAACTGGTTGAACAGAGTCAACCCCTCCAGCAATAGGTTCATGACAGCCTTCCACAAACTGAGAAACACAACGTCTCCAGCAAGGCAAGCAGCTCACCAAGATTCAGATTTATCAAACACTTCCCTCTCTCCCCTGGGAACTCAACGCAATGGAGACCACTACTTTCTAAGGAGGGAGGATTGATTCAGGTGGATATTGGTAGCCACCAACCTATTCCACGGACTCGAAAAACAATTTTCCATCTTGGCAATTTTTTGATAGTTTTTCGAGTTCCAAACTTTTGAGGTCGTTTTGAGGCCCTAGACGACGGTTTTTGGGGATTATGGGTCCAAAATATTGCTAAAGACACTAGCCTAGAACAATTGAAAATCGTTCTTCTCGTATATACCTTTCCAAAGGTGTATCAAGTGCCCTAAACAGAGATCATATGAAAATGTTACGCCTCCAGGAAGTTGACATATCAACTACACCCATTAGGGCCCGCAAACCTTTTGGCTTTTCATCTTCTAGGGTTAGGGTTTTGTATTTTACTTATGTTAAAAGGCCTTTGGAGCCTCATTGTAACGATCATCTTCTTTTGAATTTGAGTAGCCGTCACAGCTCTTCTCAGAGATAAGTTGCCACCATTCTAGCGAGTCTTTCACTCTCTATTTTTACAGTTCTATACATTTTGCACATTAGTAGAAATTGTATTACTATATCTCTGTGTTTATGATTTCCTCTATGATACATTTATGTTATATTGTTTGATATCTAAGATATTTCTGTATATTTCCTTATTGTATCTCTGCTCTCATTTTGTGTCGAAAATAATTTGGATCAGTGGTATCAGAGCAGGCTGCTCTTTATCGTTTTTCAGTGCATGTCCCCGACGAGGTCCGAGTATAGCAAGTTGGGTCTCAATATTGTCTCTCTTGAGGAAAATAACTCTCGCATGCCCAAGAAACCCTCCATGGTCAAAGAAAATAAAAACGACGAAGCAGAAGATTCTATCAATTTGTTGCTTGAGCAAGCTCTCATGCGACAGAGGGATGAAATGATGGAGAATTTTTCCCACATCCTTCAATGCCTGTTGATAACAACAGGTGCTTCTTCATCAAGTGACCACTTTGGAGGCACCTAGCCTTTCAAGGTACAGGTTAATTTTGATATTCCAGTATTTGAAGGTCAGATAGATGTGGATTCCCTAGACAAATGGTTAAATCTGCTTGAATGTTATTTCTCTGTTCACAATTTTTCCGACAGAGAAAAGATCACCTTCATGTGCCATAAGGATCTCGCCCATGTCAAACATTGGTGGGAAACTTACTGGGAGAAAAATTCCATAGAGGAGTCTATAATAAAGGAACAATATTACCCTGTTGGAATAGTAATACTTGGGATTTTTTTGTGGATGTGGTAAAGGAACAGTATTACCCTGTTGGCAACTATGAGGACCAGTACATGAGATGGACCACACTGCAGAAAGAGAGGGGCCAAGCAATGTCAGAGTTCACCAATACCTTCCATACCTTGCACACCAAGATGGGTATCAAAGACTCTGAGTGACATTTGGTTCTGAAATACCGCGGGGCTCTACATAGATACATCCAAACTTAAATGGATTTTTTGTATATCTCATCACACTGTGTTGCGTATCGATATGTTGNGTTTCTTGGGCAAGCTCTCACGCGACAGAGAGACGAAATGATGGAGAATTTTTCCCACATCCTTCAATGCTTGTCGATAACAATAGGCGCGTCTTCATCATGTGGCCACTTTGGAGTCACCTTGCCTTACAAGGTACAGGTTAACTTTGATATTCCCATATTTGAAGGTCAGATAGATGCGGATTCCCTGGACAAATGGTTAAATCTGCTTGAAGGTTATCTCTTTGTTCACAATTTTTTCAACAGAGAAAAGATCACCTTCGTGCTATTTAAGGCTCTCCCCCATGTCAAACATTGGTGGGAGAAAAGTTCCAAAGAGGAGTCTGGAATATATGGGGTCGAGCCCACTTGGGATTTTTTTGTGGATGCGATAAAGGAACAATATTACCATGTTGGCAACTATGAGGACTAGTACATGAGATGGACCACACTGCGGCAAGGGAGGGGCCAAGCAGTGTCGGAGTTCACCAATACCTTCCATACATTTCTCGCCAAGCTGGTTATCAAAGACTCTGAGTGACATTTGGTTATGAAATATTGCAGGGATCTAGACAGATACATCCAAACTGAAATGGATTTTTTGGATATCTCATCACTCAGTGTTGTGTATCGATATGTTGTTAAAATCGAGCAGAAATTTAGGCACCAGAACAAACAGGATTTTGGATCTGCAAATCTGCAACAACCAAATTATGAGAAAGATGACCCTAACAAACAGCTTCCAGAAAACCAATCTAAGCTACAAGAAAATAAGGGTCAGGGGAAGACGAAGAAGGACACCAGAAAATGGTGCAATTTCCACAAAATCCTCTAGCACAACACCGAGGAATTTCTCTCAAAACAGTCATTGGTGGCGGATATCAAAGACAAGGAGACGAACCCTGATTTAGAATCTGATTCTAAAAACATTGGTAAAAGATAGATCATCAACGCAAACCTCACTACTATTGTCGCGACCGCGACAATTCAACCAGAAGAACCAACAGATACAGAAGACGGGGGGCACCTTTTTCATTCATAGATGTGGGTGAATGGGACCCTGTTGCATTTTATTGTTGATAGTGGAAGTCAGAAGAACCTCATCTCAGCAGAGGTTGTCAAATAGTTGGGATTGTCGACAACACCACACCAGCAACGATACAACAATGGGTGGCTTCTCCAGGGAAGAGATCTTCATGTCAACCAGTAGTGTCGATTGTCATGTGGCATCCAACCCTTCAAGGATGAGGTATTATGTGATGTTTCCCCACTCGATTTTTTTGATGTTTTGTCGGGCCAACGATATATGTGTAAGTTCCATGCTATTTATGAGTCTCGACCCCGTAGTGTCATTATTACTCTAGGGGTTAATCTCTACAGAATACCATAGGTAGTTCCAACTATTGTCCCACCTAAACAGTTCCCCAAGGTAGTATTTCATACTACAAAATTCAGCTTCTTCAAAATATGTTCAAAAGGGGAATAAAAGGATACTGCAACCACTACAACCTCAACCCAAGAACCTTTTATCCAACAGAAGTAGTTCAAAAAGATTGCAGCAAAACGCAAAGATTCCTTCTGCACAGAGTCATCTCATATAGCCCAACTGGTTGAACAGAGTCAACCCCTCCAGCAATAGGTTCATGACAGCCTTCCACAAACTGAGAAACACAACGTCTCCAGCAAGGCAAGCAGCTCACCAAGATTCAGATTTATCAAACACTTCCCTCTCTCCCCTGGGAACTCAACGCAATGGAGACCACTACTTTCTAAGGAGGGAGGATTGATTCAGGTGGATATTGGTAGCCACCAACCTATTCCACGGACTCGAAAAACAATTTTCCATCTTGGCAATTTTTTGATAGTTTTTCGAGTTCCAAACTTTTGAGGTCGTTTTGAGGCCCTAGACGACGGTTTTTGGGGATTATGGGTCCAAAATATTGCTAAAGACACTAGCCTAGAACAATTGAAAATCGTTCTTCTCGTATATACCTTTCCAAAGGTGTATCAAGTGCCCTAAACAGAGATCATATGAAAATGTTACGCCTCCAGGAAGTTGACATATCAACTACACCCATTAGGGCCCGCAAACCTTTTGGCTTTTCATCTTCTAGGGTTAGGGTTTTGGATTTTACTTATGTTAAAATGCCTTTGGAGCCTCATTGTAACGATCATCTTCTTTTGAATTTGAGTAGTCGTCACAGCTCTTCTCAAAGATAAGTTGCCACCATTCTAGCGAGTCTTTCACTCTCTATTTTTACAGTTCTATACATTTTGCACATTAGTAGAAATTGTATTACTATATCTTTGTGTTTATGATTTCCTCTATGATACATTTATGTTATATTGTTGGATATCTGAGATATCTCTGTATATTTCCTTATTGTATCTCCACTCTCATTTTGTGTCAAAAATAATTTGGATCAGTGGTATCAGAGCAGGCTGCTCTTTATCGTTTTTCAGTGCATGTCCCCGACGAGGTCCGGGTATAGAAAGTTGGGTCTCAATATTGTCTCTCTTGAGGAAAATAACTCTCGCATGCCCAAGAAACCCTCCATGGTCGAAGAAAATAAAAACGACGAAGTAAAAGATTCTATCAATTTGTTGCTTGAGAAAGCTCTCATGCGACAGAGGGATGAAATGATGGAGAATTTTTCCCACATCCTTCAATGCCTGTTGATAACAACAGGTGCTTCTTCATCAAGTGACCACTTTGGAGGCACCTATACTTTCAAGGTACAGGTTAATTTTGATATTCCAGTATTTGAAGGTCAAATAGATGTGGATTCCCTAGACAAATGGTTAAATCTGCTTGAATGTTATTTCTCTGTTCACAATTTTTCCGACAGAGAAAATATCACCTTCATGTGCCTTAAGGATCTCCCCCATGTCAAACATTGGTGGGAAACTTACTGGGAGAAAAATTCCATAGAGGAGTCTATAATAAAGGAACAATATTACCCTGTTGGAATAGTAATACTTGGGATTTTTTGTGGATGTGGTAAAGGAACAATATTACCCTGTTGGCAACTATGAGGACCAGTACAAGAGATGGACCACACTGGAGAAAGAGAGGGGCCAAGCAATGTCATAGTTCACCAATACCTTCCATACCTTGCACACCAAGATGGGTATCAAAGACTCTAAGTGACATTTGGTTCTGAAATACCGCGGGGCTCTACATAGATACATCCAAACTGAAATGGATTTTTTGTATATCTCATCACACTGTGTTGCGTATCGATATGTTGTTAAAATCGAGTAGCAATTTTGGCACCAAAAAAAACGGGAGTTCGGATCTGCAAATCCGAAACAACCAAAGTATGAGAAAGACAGCCCTAAAAAACAGCTTCCAGAAAACTAGTCTAAGCCACAGGAAAAGAAGGGTCACGGGAAGACGAAGAAGGACACTAGAAAATGGTTTGATTTCCACAAAATCCCCTAGAACAACACCGAGGAATCTTTCTCAAAACAGTCATTGGTGGTCGAGATCAAAGACAAGGAGTTGAACCCTGATTCAGAATTTGATTCTGAAAATAATGGTAAAAGACATATTATCGACACAAACAACATTGTTATTGTCGCGACCACATCAATTCAACCAGAAGAACCAATAGATCCAGAAGAGGGGGGGTTCCTTTTTCATTCACAGATGTGGGTGAAGGGGACCCCGCTACATTTTATTGTTGATAGTGGAAGCCAAAAGAACCTCATCTCAGTAGAGGTCATCAAAAAGTTGGGATTGTCAACAACACCACACTTGTAGCCATACAACATCAGGTCTCTTTTCCATGGATGAGATCTTCATGTCAGCCAACATTTTTGATTGTCATATGGCATACAACCCTTCAAGGATGAGGTATTATGTGATGTTTCCCCACTAGCTGTATGTGATGTTTTGTTGGGCCAGCCATATATGTGGAAGCGCCATATTATTTATGAGTCTCGACCCTGTAGTGTCATTGTTACTCTAGGGGTTCATATTTACATAATACCAGAGNTGCCCTAAACAGAGATCATATGAAAATGTTACGCCTCCAGGAAGTTGACATATCAACTACACCCATTAGGGCCCGCAAACCTTTTGGCTTTTCATCTTCTAGGGTTAGGGTTTTGGATTTTACTTATGTTAAAATGCCTTTGGAGCCTCATTGTAACGATCATCTTCTTTTGAATTTGAGTAGTCGTCACAGCTCTTCTCAAAGATAAGTTGCCACCATTCTAGCGAGTCTTTCACTCTCTATTTTTACAGTTCTATACATTTTGCACATTAGTAGAAATTGTATTACTATATCTTTGTGTTTATGATTTCCTCTATGATACATTTATGTTATATTGTTGGATATCTGAGATATCTCTGTATATTTCCTTATTGTATCTCCACTCTCATTTTGTGTCAAAAATAATTTGGATCAGTGGTATCAGAGCAGGCTGCTCTTTATCGTTTTTCAGTGCATGTCCCCGACGAGGTCCGGGTATAGAAAGTTGGGTCTCAATATTGTCTCTCTTGAGGAAAATAACTCTCGCATGCCCAAGAAACCCTCCATGGTCGAAGAAAATAAAAACGACGAAGTAAAAGATTCTATCAATTTGTTGCTTGAGAAAGCTCTCATGCGACAGAGGGATGAAATGATGGAGAATTTTTCCCACATCCTTCAATGCCTGTTGATAACAACAGGTGCTTCTTCATCAAGTGACCACTTTGGAGGCACCTATACTTTCAAGGTACAGGTTAATTTTGATATTCCAGTATTTGAAGGTCAAATAGATGTGGATTCCCTAGACAAATGGTTAAATCTGCTTGAATGTTATTTCTCTGTTCACAATTTTTCCGACAGAGAAAATATCACCTTCATGTGCCTTAAGGATCTCCCCCATGTCAAACATTGGTGGGAAACTTACTGGGAGAAAAATTCCATAGAGGAGTCTATAATAAAGGAACAATATTACCCTGTTGGAATAGTAATACTTGGGATTTTTTGTGGATGTGGTAAAGGAACAATATTACCCTGTTGGCAACTATGAGGACCAGTACAAGAGATGGACCACACTGGAGAAAGAGAGGGGCCAAGCAATGTCATAGTTCACCAATACCTTCCATACCTTGCACACCAAGATGGGTATCAAAGACTCTAAGTGACATTTGGTTCTGAAATACCGCGGGGCTCTACATAGATACATCCAAACTGAAATGGATTTTTTGTATATCTCATCACACTGTGTTGCGTATCGATATGTTGTTAAAATCGAGTAGCAATTTTGGCACCAAAAAAAACGGGAGTTCGGATCTGCAAATCCGAAACAACCAAAGTATGAGAAAGACAGCCCTAAAAAACAGCTTCCAGAAAACTAGTCTAAGCCACAGGAAAAGAAGGGTCACGGGAAGACGAAGAAGGACACTAGAAAATGGTTTGATTTCCACAAAATCCCCTAGAACAACACCGAGGAATCTTTCTCAAAACAGTCATTGGTGGTCGAGATCAAAGACAAGGAGTTGAACCCTGATTCAGAATTTGATTCTGAAAATAATGGTAAAAGACATATTATCGACACAAACAACATTGTTATTGTCGTGACCACATCAATTCAACCAGAAGAACCAATATATCCAGAAGAGGGGGGGTTCCTTTTTCATTCACAGATGTGGGTGAAGGGGACCCCGCTACATTTTATTGTTGATAGTGGAAGCCAAAAGAACCTCATATTAGTAGAGGTCATCAAAAAGTTGGGATTGTCAACAACACCACACTTGTAGCCATACAACATCAGGTCTCTTTTCCATGGATGAGATCTTCATGTCAGCCAACATTTTTTATTGTCATATGGCATACAACCCTTCAAGGATGAGGTATTATGTGATGTTTCCCCACTAGATGTATGTGATGTTTTGTTGGGCCAGCCATATATGTGGAAGCGCCATATTATTTATGAGTCTCGACCCTGTAGTGTCATTGTTACTCTAGGGGTTCATATTTACATAATACCAGAGGTAGTTCCAACTATTGTCCCACCTAAACAGTGTCGCAAGGTAGTATCTCATACTACAAAATTCATCTTCTTCACAATCTGTTCAAAAGGGGAACAGAAGGATACTGCAATCACTACAGCCTCAACCCAAGAACTTTCTATCCAACAGAAGCATGTCAACAAGATTGTGCAAAACAAAAATATTCCTTTTGGACATAGTCATCTTAGATAGCTCAACTGGTTGAACAAATTCAACCCCTCCAGCAATAGGTTCGTGACAGCCTTCCACAAACCGAGCAATGCAATGTCTCCAGCAAGCCAAGCAGCTCACCAAGATTCAGATTTAGCAAACGCTTCCCTCTATCCCCCAGGAACTCAAAATAATGGAAACAATTTCTTCCTAAGGAGGGAGGATTGATCTAGGTGGATATCAGTGGCCACCCACCTATTCCACGGGCTCGAAAAATAGTTTTCCATATTGGCAGTTTTTCAATAGTTTTTCGGGTTCCAAACTTCTGGGGTTGTTTTGAGGCCCTAAACGACATTGTTTGGGGATTCAGGGTCCAAGAATTTATTGAATTTCGTGGCCTAGACCAGTCGAAAATCATTCTTCTTGGTTAGAATTTTCCAATGGTGTATCGAGCACCCCAAATGAAGATTGTATGCAAATGTTACGCCCCCGGGAAGTTGACATATCAACTACCCCCATCGAGGCCCACAAACCTTTTGGATTTTCATCTTCCGGGGTTAGGGTTTTGGATTTTACTTATGTTAAAAATTCCTTTGGAGCCTCATTGTAACGATCATATTCTTGTGAATGTGAGTAGTTGTCACATCTCTTCTCATAGATAAGCTGCCACCATTCTAGTGAGTCTTTCACTCTGTATTTTTACAGTTCTGTACATTTCACACATTAATAGAAATTATATTACTGTATATCTTTGTTTATCATTTCCTCTTTGATAAATTTATGTTATATTGTTGGATATATGAGATATCTCTGTATATTTATTTATTGTATACTCTCATTTTGTGTCGAAAATAATCTGGATCAGTGGTATCAGAGCAGGCTGCTCTTGATCATTTTCCAGTGCATGTCCCTGACGAGGTCCAAGTATAGTAAGTTGGTTCTCGATCTTCTCTCTATTGAGGACAATTGCTTTCACATGCCCAAGAAACCCTCCATGGCAGAAGAAAAGAAAAAAGACGGAGCAGGAGATTCTATCAATTTGTTGCTTGAGAAATCTCTCATGTGACAGAGGGGCGAAATGATGGAGAATTTTTCCCACATCCTTCAACATCTGTCGATAACAACAAGTACGTATTCATCAAGCAACCACTTTGGAGGCACCTCGCCTTTCAAGGTATAGGTTAATTTTGATATTTCTGTATTTGAAGGTCAGATAGATGTGGATGCCCTAGACAAATGGTTAAATCTGCTTGAAGGTTATTTCTTTGTTCACAATTTTTCCGACAGAGAAAGGATCACCTTCATGCTCCTTAAGGCTCTCCCCCATGTCAAACATTGGTGGGAAACTTATTGGGAGAAAAATTCCATAGAGGAGTCTGGAATATATGGGATCGATCCCACTTGATATTTTTTTGTGGATGTGGTAAAGGAACAGTATTACCCTATTAGCAACTATGAGGACCAGTACATGAGATGGACCACACTGCAAAAAGAGAGGGGCCAAACAGTGTCGGAGTTCACCAATACCTTCCATTCCTTGTGCACCAAGTTGGGTATCAAAGACTCTGAGCGACATTTGGTTCTGAAATACCATGGGGCTCTACATAGATACATCCAAACTAAAATGGATTTTCTGGATATATCATCACTCAGTGTTGCATATCGATATGCTATTAAAATCGAGTAGAAATTAGGCACCAGAACAAACGAGAGTTCGTATTTGCAAATCCGCAACAAGAAAAGTATGAGAAAGATGACCCTAACAAACAACTTCCAGAAAACTAGTCTAAGCCACAGGAAAAGAAGGGTCACGGGAAGACGAAGAAGGACACCAGAAAATGGTGTAATTTCCACCAAATATCTCGGCACAACACCAAGGAATGTCGCTCAAAACATTCATTAGTGGTTGAGATCAAAGACAAGGAGTCGAACCTTGAATCAAAATCTGATTCTGAAAATACTGGTAAAAGACAAATCATTGACGCATACCCCACTGTTATTTTCACGACTCCAGCAATTCAACCAGAAGAACCAACAAATCCAGAAGAGAGGGAGCACCTTTTTCATTCACATATGTGGGTGAAGGAGACCCCGCTCCATTTTATTGTTTATAGTGGAAGCCAGAAGAACCTCATCTCAGCAGAGGTCGTCAAACAGTTGGGATTGTCAACAACACCACACCCATAGCCATACAACATTGGGTGGCTTCGCCATGGAAGAGATATTTTTGTCATCTAGTAGTGTTGATTGTCATATGGCATCCAACCCTTCAAGGATGAGGTATTATGTGATTTTTCCCCACTAGATGTCTGTGACATTTTTTTGGGTCATCCATATATGTGGAAGTGCCATGTTATTTATGAGTCTCGACCCCGTAGTGTCATTGTTACTCTAAGGGATCATCTCTACAGAATACCAAAGGTATTTCCAACTATTGTCCCACCTAAACAGTGTCACAAGGTAGTATCTCATACTACAAAATTCATCTTCTTCACAATCTGTTCAAAAGGGGAACAAAAGGATACTACAACCACTATAGCCTCAACCTAAGCACCTTCTATCCAATAGAAGTAGGTCGACAAAATTCCAGCAAAACGCAAATATTCCTTCTGCATACATTCATCTCAGATAATCTGACTGGTTGAACAAAGTCAACCCCGCCAACAATAGGTCCATGACATCCTTCCACAAACCGAGCAGCGCAACGTCTCCAGCAAGGCAAGCAACTCACCAAGATTCAGATTCAACAAACGCTTCCCTCTCTCCCCCAGGAACTCAATGCAATGGAGACCATTTCTTCCTAAGAAGGGAGGATTGATCCAGGTGGATATCGGTGGCCACCCACCTATTCCACGAGCTCGAAAAATAGTTTTCCATCTTGGCAGTTTTTTGATAGTTTTTCGGGTTCCAAACTTATGGGGTCGTTTTGAGGACCTAAACAACGTTTTTTGGGGATTCAGGGTCTAGGATATTGCCAAAGGCACTAGCCTGGACCATTCGAAAATCGTTCTTCTCATTTAGACATTTCCAATGGTGTATCTAGCGCCGCAAATAGATATTGTATGCAAACGTTATGCCCCCAAGAAGTTGACGTATCAACTACCCCCATCGTGGCCCGCAAACCTTTTGTCATTTCATCTTCCGGGGTTAGGTTTTTGGATTTTACTTATGTCAAAAGGGCCTTTGGAGCCTCATTGTAACGATCATCTTCTTGCAAATGCGACTAGTCATCACATCTCTTCTCAGAGATAAGTTGCCACCATTCTAGTGAGTCTTTCACTCTATGTTTTTACAGTTATGTACATTTCACACATTAATAGAAATTGTATTATTGTATCTCTGTGTTTATGATTGCCTCTCTAATACATTTATGTTATATTGTTGGATATCTGAGATATCCTTGTGTATTTCTTTATTATATCTCCGCTCTCATTTCGTGCCGAAAATAATCTGGATCAGAGAGTCAAAGATATTAATGAATTAATCCCTCCAACGTCAAGAAAATGAGTACAGTCATTTTTTTTGAAATATAAACTTTGTAAGGAAGTTTGTCCTAGATTATGCCAGAATTGTGAAACCAATAAATGTTTGGTTGAAAAAGGACCAAAAATTTGAATCGACACAAGAAATTCAAAGGGCATTCACCAAGATTAAGTATGCAATTACTTCAATTGTAGTTCTTTTCAGTCCAAACTTTGATCAATATTTTATCATACATTCTTTTGCATCAAAATAGACCATTGCTTCTATCTTAAAACAAAGGAATCTCAAAGGATAAGAACTTCCAATAGGTTTTGTGAGTAAAACTTTACATGACTATGACTTGAGATATTCAGAAATAGAGAAGCAGGCTCTTTCTTTGGTTAAAGCAATGGAACACTTTAGAACTTACACCTTGTCATATCATTTTATAACATATCCCAACATCTCCAATTAAAATTATCCTTAATCAACATTGAGAAAAGGGAAGTGGACAAATTAGCTCACAAAAATTTGAGAGTATGACATTGAGATCAAGCCATTGAAAGTAGTCAAAGGACAAGGGCTATGAAAATTTATGACTGGGACTAATTCACTAAGTGGGGTTATATCTAATTCAACGGGAACTTCATCATCCACATCAGAATGGTATAAGGATATCATCTTCCATTTAAATTATGGCTAATTCTGAAATGGTTTGTCTTCAAAAGAAACAAGGGCATTAAATATGAAGGAAAACCAATATGTACTAGTTGTTGAAATACCTTTTTGAACAAATTTCAATGGAATGTTGCTAAGATGAATTGATTCATTGGAAGCCCAAAAGGTGATTACTAAATTTCATGAAGGAATTGTGGAGGACACTTTGCACCTACATCTACACACATAGAATTATGATGGAAGATTATTACTGGCCAACCATTTTTAAGGATTCATATGCAACGATTAGAAAGTGTATTTCTTGCCAAAGATTTTCTGGAAAAATTAAAAGAGAAGCAATGTCATTGCAGTCTATAAAAATTGAAGAACCTTTTGTACAATGGGGACTTGATGTCATTGACCCAATTAATCCTAAGCCAAGTAAAGCTCATTCTAATATTCTTACTGCAACTGATTATTTTTCAAAGTGGAAAGAAGTTGTAGATCTCAATAAGGTTGATTCAAAAGAGCTCATTGATTTCCTCAAAGAGAATATTTTATCAATATTTGGAGTTCCATGGAAGTTTATTACAGACAATGGATCAATATTTATTTGGTCAAAGTTTACCAAATTTTGTGGGGAATTTGGTATTATGATCGGACAATATTCAAACTACTATCCGTAGGGAAATGGTTTAGTTGAAGCTACAAACAAAACATTGATCCAAATCCTTAAGAAAATAATTGATGTGAATAAAAAAAAAATGGAATACAAAATTAATAAATCCATTATGTGCCAATAGACTTACACCTAAAGACAACATTGGGTTGTCTCCATACACATTGGTATATGGGAAAGAAGCAAAAATGTCAATTCATCTGGAACTAAATGCCTTATCATATGTTGTAAATTATTAAGACAAAGAAGAAATGTATCCTCTATAAAGAAGGTATAATCAGTTGATGCATATGGAGGAACAAATAAATGAGGCATTGAGGAAAATAAATCAAAGACAAAAATCTATAAAAATATATTTTGATCAAAGTGCTTCGACTAAAGATTTTCAAAAATCACAGCTAGTATTGTTGTGGAACAAATCCAAGGAGAAATCTTCTTTGCACACAAAATTTGAAGCATTGTGGATCAGCCCCTATGTGATTGAAAAAGTCTTTGGATACAATTCTTATTTTCTCAAAGATATGAAGGGAATTGTTCAGATGTTTCCAGTCAATGAAAAACATATAAAAAGTTTGTTCTCTTGATCAATCTTACTCTCACCTATACATAATTTTCAATTTTCATGTACATATTTTGTAAGACTTTCTTTTTCTTTTTCTTTCTCATACTAACTCCATGCCCAATGGACGAGCTTATGGATTCTTAGTAACCCATAGGGGGTTTTTATCCCACAATTGGATCCAATTGTTGATACCAAAATATGTTAATTCATAAGTCTCTCTCTCTTATATCGTGTTCCTGTACTTAGAAAAAATTGCCAATTTTATGGTGGGTTCATGAGTCTAGTTGTAACTTTCGTCATCCTCAAAGTGCATCATTTTGTTCTACCATAATCAAAATGCACCAATACTTAGAGTATTCTTGATGTGTTTCGTGGGTTCGTGCATATTATTTTGCAAGTCTAATTTTCCTTTGTCATCATAATGCACTTCAATCTTCTATTGTATCCCTTTTTCACCAACACTTGGTTTATTTTTTCTTACTTGTAGTTTCGTTGCATTGTCTTGTTAAAGTCCAAAACTCTTCTCTCATCAAAATGCACATCATGTTCTGCGATATTCATATTGCATTATACTTAAAATATTTTTGATTTTATTATTGTGGGTATGAACCACTTCCCTGATTCATTTCATTGTTATCACTACATGTCTGATTGACAAACTTATGACACATAGTCATTTTCTAGAAATGTTATTTACTCTCTTGTAATTCAATATTTAGCTGATTTTTTATTTCATCGTTGATTCATAGGTTATAACTCTTATAAATTATCTTATCCTTATGTCCAAACAATGCAACCCCATACTTAACCATATTTTTTGAGTTTTCACCATAGGTTGGCGGACCCGTGGGTTTGTCTTGTTTCTAATAACTCTTGTCATGTACATCTGATCCTTTGTTGTAATACATGTATTTCACTGTCATTTTACCCAAGATATATTTAATGTTAATTCTATGAAGAATAACATCTAATTAAAATATCGAAAGGTTGTTATTAATGGCAGACTTCTCGAGCAAATTCTCCATTAAATCAAATTTTATTTACATTATCCCTTCCTTTGAAAGAAGAGATTCGAGTTATATTATCGAAAAATAATTTACTTTGAAATTAATGTATCAAAGTGATTGTACAAGAGTCTGCCAACTTCATCAAAATGACAACAAGAAGAAAACAACAATTCTATGGGGATACTCTAAACTTGTTTGGATGGGAGGACCAGAGATTCCAATGGTTGAGGTCATACTAGTATTATTCATTTCTTCCATTGCTATAAAGGAATGAAAACAAAATATGGACATCAGGCATTATCTTAGCAGGATTTGTACTAGAATTTTTCAACTCTAGAGAAATAGTTTCCTATTGTGTTGACAAATTTGATCAAAACCAAAAGATAATCCAACTCCAAGGAGAATATCCCATTTATTTATAACCATCAGTTTTCAAAAGAATGTTAAATATTCATGAGGCAACAATCATGTTCAAAAGAGATGAATCCATAAGCTTTCTGAAGGAAAGAAATAGTGGTGGAACTTTTACAAGAATATCTTGAAGATCCTACAATGATTCTTGAAGACCTATCCAACATTTATTTCAATTTACCTAAAAACCCTTATCGAGAGATAGCATGGATTTTTGCTAGAGTGACAGGTCAAGAATCTACAACAACTATTCCTTTGTTGGTTCTTTATATTTTACATTTTACAGTTCATGAACAAGCAATCTTCGATTGGGTGAAGATTATTTCTGGAGAAATCTTGTTGCAATTATCAAATTTTAAGAAAAACAAAAGATTTTATATGTCCTTATATTTGATATTTTATATAACCTACTATCATTTTTTTAACGGTTTGAGTGTGGGAAGATGAGTCGACTATAAAATAGACCCAGTACCAATGTGATACCAAGCCTTATGGAAACAAAAGGATACTTATCATTTTTATGAAGTCTATAACGCAGTTATCTCTTCTTTTAAGAAAATTATCTTTGGGTCGAGAACATCCAGACTGTCCTTGGAAGCATCAACCTTCCTTGACAAAAATGGGAGCATTGAAAGTATGAAACACTATATCATTTTTATAATTTATTGTTCTCATGAAATGCCTCTTTATCTCACGTACTATGTTCCTGATAAAATGTTTGTTACAGAAGTTGCGAGACAATACATATTTTGGGTACATTTCTTTCATGATAAAAGAAAGAAACAATACATTCCTTTACAATGGAAAATTGGGTAAATTCAATTAAGAAGTATTTCAAAATTTGATGAATTTGTAGTGCAAATGGACCAGTACAGTTTAAATTTTGTAGAATAAATCAGGGGGTTTGACCCCAAACACTTTTTCATGGAACATATGACATATGTCGGTTTCAATATTTCACTTTCTAATACATTTTTATTTGAAGAAGAGGAGGGAGATAGTCAATACCCACCAACAATAATTGTTGAAAAGAAAGTAGAGGATATTGATACCATAACTACTACTATATATCAATATAAACATAGGGGATGAGTGGTTAATGAAAGAAAAACTCATTCTCCTAATGTTTCACAAAAAAATATCCCACCCAAGCAAAGTTTTTAGTTAGTAAAACTAGAGTAAAAGAAGTCTTCATAAAATAACTCTAATGATGGAGGCAACCAAAACCCTTTGAAGGGAAAGTTGGAGGGATCTCATAATATTTAGGTTAAAAGAAAAAGACAAAGTAATCAGAAATAGGTAGAGGAGATTGTACCTGAAGATGAGCTTTTACTTGAAGACATGGATCTAGATGTTGGTATCGAAAATATAGAATTTCCTGAGAGTAGGGAAGTTGCAGTTGAATATGAAACTCAAGAAAAATCATTTTTAGAAGAAGAATATTTCACTGTACAAAATGATTTGTTTGATAAAAGTTCTAAAAAAATTAATTTTCGAAAGAATCCATTCAAAAAATAGAAGTGTTCAAGGAAAATTCAATTCTGAGTTAGATATTAGTGGTGTACCACCTTGAAGGATTGATCTCATTCACAAGGCTACAGGGAAAGCACTTTAAATGTTTTTTGATGAGATGGAAAGTGAAAAACGTCAGTTTTAAAGAAAGAATCAAAGAATTGGAAACTGCATTGATGCCACCTCCAATATTTGCAAGTCCAATCACCACTATGAACCCATGGAAGACTTTGGATAACACACCAGAATCTAGTTTGGAAATGAAAGGGACATCAAGTTTGTTTGTCAGACAATATATTGGAAAGAATATTCAAAAGAGAATGACTAATTCTTGAGACATGGGAAGTAAAGAACAATTGTATTTCTTTGGCATTAAAAATGTCATCTTTGAAACAATACTTGGAAGCTGATGTGAAAAATGATGAAGGATTTTATAAAGAGGAAATCACTACTTTTGTGATTAAATTTTTAAATATGTCTGAGCATAAAAGAAAGGAAGAAGACTTACCCTCCTCAACTCACATTAAACAATTAAATGCTTGTTGAATAAAAGGGATAAAATGATTAAAAGAAATATTGGATGACCTTGATACTCTAAGTGTCAAAAGAGGTGAATTTTATTTAAAATTAATTTGTTTGGACTTAGTTGGAATTACAGGAGAGGTTGGTGACACAAAAATCATTTTAAATTCAGTTTTTATGACTAAGGAACAATTTGAGGCAAAATTGGAATCATTGAAATCTTCATCGATAGAAAGCCTGGTTCAATGGTCTAATGGAATACTCATAATTTGAGGTATAAAATTGGTTATTCAATTACATGAACAAGAATGAGGATATAGAAGACACATTACGTCAAGTGTCAATTGACTATTGTGACATAGCAGATTCATTATTTGATATAAGAGTGAGACAATAAGTAATTGTCTCTCCCATGAGGGATTATGTTGAAAATTGGTTAAGGCAAGCCTTAATCAACATAACTGAAGAAAATCAAGAAGTGGAAGTTACAACTGGACAAAAAAATGCAATTGAGGAGAATACAAAAGGAAATTTGGCAAGAAAATAACACCAGAGAGAGCACCATCAAAGTGAGTAATACCTATCACATTCTTCTCAATTATTTTCTCTTCTCATTCAAAAGTCATCCAATTGTGTCTTATCTATCCCAAGAAAATCATAACCGATTTATGATCGCTTTATTTTTGTATTCTTTTCATTTCCAACCATGTTCCACTTTTTTATTTTATGGTCCACGGGAGCCCAATCCCATTCCAACTTTGTATGAATGCATTTTATTTTTAAGACTATCGAAGACTATGTTATTTTTTGAAAAAATCCCAGAGAACTATTTTGGGGATAAAATTTAATGATATCTTTGAACTCTAAGTTTTGAGCATAACATATTTAATTTTTTCCTATCATATTTTAACTTGTTTTCAATGAAAAAATTATTTTAATGTTCTCTCATATGTGGGAATTTATCTTTCTTTCCTTGAATGTGATAAAAAATATTGAATATTGTAATGGATGTGAGAGTTATTTTATCATTTTTGTAACTGTTATTTGTTTTCTATATAATATTTATGAAAATATTATATTTTTATGAGTGAAGATTCATGGTCCTCTTCTTAGGAATTATTTGATGTATGTATATTATTTTCAATCAACATATTTTAAAATTGTATTTGAGTGACAAAGATTCGGGTCTACTATTTAGTATTCTCCCATTTTCATATTATAATCCCAAGATGTTCAATATTAATCATGAAATATAATACAGAGGAGTACCACCTCTATAAAAATCATGGGGGTATTGATATCCTCAGAGGTTGTTGTTTGTATCATAACATATCTAGACATAAAAAAACAGTCAGTGTTTTGCATGAAAAAGAAGAGCTTAGAGCCTGAGCAACCATGGAGGGTGAAGTATGGAGAATATTTGGAGAAGAAGACTGAAGAGCTAGGTTGTTAGTCCTAAAGAGTGAACTCATGTGTGAGTTGCAGTATAACAACAAGTGATTGTTGTTGTTTTCTTGGTAGTTTTCCTAACAGTGAGCTCCCTTGATTTTCTCAGTAGTGAGATTCATGATTACCTATGATAGAGAGACCTTGATGAACGAATGGAATGCCCCATGGACTTAGATCGGTGAAGGGGTACATTCCTAGGGTTTGGTAGGTCGAGAGGAAGAGAGCTAGTGAAAAATGGGGATAGTTGTAGGAGAATACCAATGGATTGTGGGATTTTTTAAGCTATGAATGGACGATGAGAGATCACCCTCTTTTTTGGATTGCTAGTGCCAAATCGAGGGTGATTTTTTGTTGATATTTGGAACAAAGAGCCTATGGTTGGGTAGAACATCCATCCCAAGCAGTTGGTTGCACAATTGTTTTTAAAAGATAAGTGTTTTATCTTGTTTATGTGTTGCATTATGAGTTTAATTATTATGTATTAACTCTA
>JZKD02S0025369.1:258378-278284 GCA_000966675.3 Picea glauca | reverse complement strand
GATATTTTCACTAAGCCTATTGGAAAGATTAAGTTTGAACTGTTTAGGGAGATGTTAGGTGTAGAAGTCAATCCATTCTCCATTAAGGGGGAGACTTGGAAATAATGGAGAAAGCGCTAGTTGTAAGCTCTAGTAATAAGCGCCAATTAGAAGAGTCAGTTCTTAGTTAAGAGTCTAGTCGTCTTTGGTTTGCATGTAAATGACTCGGGAGAGTCTTTTCCTATATAAAGATGTAATCCGTCTTCATTGAATAATGTGAAGTGAGCGTAGCCTCACCGTGGTGTTTTGCTCGTATATTTTATCTAAGAATTTTTTGAATAACAAAAGCTTGAAATCTGAGTTAAGGGGTTGAAATTTAACAGAGTTAAAAACTATAAACTGAGACTTTGAATGCGGAAAGCAACAGTCCAGATGCAAAGTCAAATTTCACATTTACAGAAAATAATAGAATGCACAGGAATGGACAACTTATACGATGAATGTAGCTCAAAAACTAGAAAAAATTAGAAAAAAAACTCAGTCAAAGGCAAGCTTCATATCAAAGGAACATAAATTGATGAAGAACGAATCATGGATAACTCCATTGATGCAAATGTCGAAGAATCTCAAACTTAAATCAGAACCTAGAAGATGACCGTAAATTTTAAAAGAAACATCGACACCTTCATTAAAGAATCAAAAATGCCTAATTTCAAGATTTCTTCATTCAAATCTATAAATCTAAAGGAATGGCCAGACCTTTAAATGAAACGGCATATTGGAGGAGGACCGGTAGCATCTTGATTAATAATAACCCAATATAGCCTGCTCAAAATATAGGAATATTAACTAGAAAATGTAGATGCGTACAAAAAGTGTAATTTGAGAGGAGATACAAATATCCGAGGAAAGCTCCAAATTTAAAGCAGGCCTCGAACATGATCATAGATTTTCAATGAAATGGAGGAGCAAAAAATGTCTATCATTAAAGATTTCTCCATTCAAATCTTTAAATCTAAAGAAATGACTGGACCTGTAATTACACCTGCATGTTGAAGGAGAGCCGGTCACATCTTGATTGATGATAATATCATAGCTTGCTCAAAATCTCGACATTTAAACTAGAAATCCATATGCATACAGAGTCAAATTTTCGAGGGGATTCAAGAATAGACACGACAGACAAGGATTTTTTTATCAAAGTGGTACTCATTTCACAAAATCGAAATATTGAGGTAAACCGTTTTGAATTTTTTAAAATTCAAATTAATACGCAAAACGTCTGTAAGGATAGGATGTCAAATCGCTGTCAATAAATAAATAAATATATATCCAATAATTGAGTTTGTGGTGAATATCAATTCCAATATATTTGTATGAAGTCACTTCCTTCAAGTTGTTATCGTCATATACTAAAGCATCATAAAGGATTTAATTGGATTTAATAATCATGACCTTAGTCTTATCAGTATTAACAATCATACCCATATTGGAGAAAAAATCCTTGAGGATTCTTGGTTGGTTTTCAAGATCATGGGGACTCATTGCCATAAGAACGATATCATCGGCATAAAGAAGAAGATTGATGAATATAACAATGAGAGTAGGGCCGACACAACCTGATTTTTCCAAGCAATCTTCTAACTTGTCAATGTATATGCCAAAAATGGTAGGGGACAAGGGACAACCTTGTTTGACTTTGATATTGCAGTTAACTCATACTTATTGCAGCAGCCCTCAATTCGAGAGACACTTTTATCTCTTCCAACACATTCCAAAGGTTTTTCCTAGGAACCATGTCAAAAGATTTTCTAAAGTCAACAAAACAACAAATAACGATGTTCCAAGTGAAAAAAGGGTGTTGGCGAGCTGTTCTATGAAATGGTTTTTTTCGTGGGAATCTAGTGATATAAATTTACACGAATCACTATTTTTTGTTTTTCAGAATCCATTTTTTAATGCAGAAATGGATTCAGCATGCTGAAAAACCTAAGGCACTCGGATTTTACAGAAATAATCACTTAAATCTATGAATTTCTCATCGGATTTCGACCAAATATCCACAAAAAAAATCTTCATTTCATAGAATCTTTAACATGTACAGCGAAAAAAAAGGCTTTCCAGACTTTGTTACACCTTACGCCTTTCAATGATCCGATGTAAAAGTTTGAATTGATATGAACGCCACCATCCATACATTTTTTCCTTAAAAAATGGCTTGGCACTCCCAAAGGATCCTATAACTATGAACCCAAATATAAAAGGGCATGGTGGAGATCTAAGAACCCTTATGATAAAACTATATACTAAACAAATTTTAAAATTTTGAGGTGGAAAGGGTGGAAAAGAACTTTAGAAAACTTTTGAAACATAATGAATTTAGATTATAAATTAAATATATTTTTATTTAATAATAATAATAATTTAATCATAATTTTTTATTTAATATTAATTTTTCTTTGATCTAAATTAAATAATTTTTTTAGTTTTATATCTATTTATTTCAATATTTAATTTGGGTTTAATTTTTTTGATTTTTTCTCAACCACTAATTATGATGATGGATGGAGTGGAACGTTTCATAAACTCTACATATAGTATACATCTAGAAGTCTAACAATATAATAATAATTTAATTAATAATAATTTGATTTTAAAATTATAGTTTGATTAATATTAAATTGGTGTATAGCTTTTTTTTATTAATATATTTTCTTATTTAAATTATTTGATTCATATAAATATACATACTTAATTTATTATTTATTAGAAATTACAATCTAATTAGTAATTATCAAACTTATAAAGAAAACACATATTTAGTAATTATCAAACTTATAAAGAAAATTTTATCAAAATTTATGATTTCGATAAATTTGATAATTAATTTTATTAGAATGGAAATACTAAAATGGATTTCTAGGTAGAAGAGTTCCAAATTTTTCAAACAGAGTAACATTAGAATATTGTCTAGAAATTTATTTATTTGATCAAACAACAAATTTGATAATAAATTTTATTAGAATGGAAATACTAAATGGATTATGATCTAAGTGGAAGAGTTCCAAATTTTCAAATAGAGTAGTATTGGAATATTGCCAAGATGAAGTAACCTTTATTTTCAATTTTGTTTTGTCTTTATAGATACTAAATTTCAAATTTTAAGTGAACGTGAGTTCGTGTTTTGATCTAGGACACTCCACATTAGAGACATTTAGCTTCAATGATCAAAAAGGTTGATGAGGAAAGAATATCAAGAGAAAGATGTAAATAAGATTGTGGTAAAAGAGAGAATTCTTCGATAGAGAGGAATAAATTAAGGAATAAGTATTAATAAAGTAGAAAATTAAAAAGGATTAAGATCAAATGTGGAAAATGAAACCATTGAGAAAATAATAGTTAAGAATATAAAAACAATTAAAAACAATATAAACAATTTGATAATAATTATAATGTTTATTAATAATTAATTATAATGCTTAATAATAATAAGTATAATCATTAAATATAATAATTATTATTAAGAGAGAAATTAGAGTAAAAGAAATGTGGTTAAATAATAGAATAAAAAAAAAATGGGAAAAAAAAGGAAGAGTAGAAGCAATGAGAAAAAAAAGGATAAAAAAAGAAATTAAAAATAAAATAAAAAAAAAATTGAGGGGGTTAATAGTTAAAATTAATTAAAAGAATTACAAAGAATAGTATGGTTTAGAGGAAAAAAGGGAATTGAGAAAGAGGATGGGAATAATTTGAAAAGAGGTTAGGAGGGACGGGGTTAATTATTAAAAATAATATAAACAATTTGATAATAATTATAATGTTTATTAATAATGTATTATAATGTTTAATATTAATTATTATAATAATTAAAGATAATAATAATAATAATTATTAAGAGAGAAATTATGGTAGAGAATAAACATTGCTAAAGAATAGAGTCAGTAAAGAGAGAAAAAAGAAATCCAAGCCTTTCCAAGGAAGAGTAGAATCAATGAGTAGAAAAGGGATAATATGGGGAGATTAAAAATTAAAACATTTGAGGGGGTTAATAATTAATATTAATTCAAAGAATTTAAAGAATTCAAGAGATTTGAAAGATGGTTAGGGGTCAGGGATCAACAAGGAGGACAATAGGAGAAAAAAGGGGGAGGGGGGAAGAGATAAGGCAAGAGAAGGAGGCAATAGAAAGGATCATGGAAACAAAAGGAGAATCAAGAGGAAAGATGATGGATAATAGGCTTTACTGAATATGTGTTTTTTGGGGACATGCCTATGTGGCATGCTGAGTGGAGGTTTGAGGTTTGTCAAACCTATCACATCAGGAAGGCATGCATGTTCCTAGAAACGTGCACACGTTCCTATGTGAGTGTATTCATGTTCACCCATTGCCACTTTATCGTCCATCAACTTTGTGCACTCACCCATATATTTTTTTTTCCAAAGAAAAAAGCGTAATTTTATTTCATCGGATGTGAACAAAATTGCATTATGTAGATACACTTTCAAAGTGTATTCATGTTCAATTGTTGTGTCTAGAATATGATTGCTACTGATGTAGCTCAAAATATTTCCATCCTAGAAGGACTATTGGAATATAGAATCGACATGTACTTATTGATTTATGCATTATATGCAAAGTAGTTTCTTGCAAAGCTTCTTAAATAGAGTTGAGTGTATTATGTCTATTGTAGTCATTCCAAAAAAGGTTGATGTAGATATTCTTGACTATTGTCGTTTTGTACTTCAATTACTTTCCATTGTCCCAAAGACAAATGAATCCCCTCTTTCGACCTTATGTCTACTTCCTTGTTCCTTTCCCTGTAAACATGTCGGCATGTGAGAGAATCAAAAGAGGACTGTAAAATTTTGATGTCTTCCACAATGTTAGAAAGTCTAGTGTTTGTACATCTGTGAGTGCCTCTAATCCAATTAATGACATTCATGGAGTCTCTGAAAATAGTAAAAGAGTGACATTCATTTTCTATGGAAAAAGCAATGAGTAGTTTAAGGTTCATCAATTCTGCATAATTGTTTGAGCCCATCCCAAGCCCAAAGGTCAAGGAGAAATGGTGTGTATAAGAAAGAAAGAAAATCCCTCCTCCCCCACATCTATTTTTTTGTGACGCTCCATCAAAATAACCCCAAGGGTTCAATTTGTCAATATCTTCCTCCAAAACCTGTCTTGCCTTAACTCTCTCAATAGTTTGAGGGAAGGATGAAAGGATGGAAATACTTTTGGTAGCTGTAATCTCTGGAAACATGGTGGCTCCTTTAAATATGAGGGAGTTCCTAGCTATCCATACGCCCCAGATTACCAAAAGTGGTAAGGGTCTGAATCCCTTTTTATCTCTTCCCAGCCACCAATCCTGCCATGCTTGTTCCACCGACTGACCAACCCAATTGCATTAGATTTCCAAAAATCTCAAAATTTCGTTCCTGACTTCTTTGATGTATCGACACTCCAGGAAGATGTGAAGTGTTGTTTCCCCTTCTTATTTACAGAGATAGCACCAGCTTGGACCATGATTATTTCTCTTCTGGAGGATATCTCAGGTCGACACCTTATTTGATAAGACATTCAACATGAATGATCTTGTCTTGGTCAGGCAATTTAACTTTCATATTTTTTCCACCACCAGACTGTCTCTCTTTGAAACAACTCTAAGTTTAGTCTGATATATCCATCCCTCGGTGTGTAAATCCCTGACAGAGAAGAATCCCAAATAAGTTCATCTTCACAATCCCTGAGCCTAATATGTGATAGCTTCAACCTTGTTATATATATATATCCAATTCTGTTACATCCTCCTCTTCTAGACCCAACGACCTTGCCGATTTCCAACCTTGAGACCACATAGTTGTTAGTCTCGACACTGCGAGTGTAACGGCCCCAACTGTTACAACACCAATACGACATACAATAGGTAAGAAAAAAATTGCATTAGGAAAGTAAAGACGATAATACAATCACAACAACTCAGCTTGACGACATCATAACGAAGGACGACACCGATAACATATACATGAAAAGCCTAGCATATTATCTCATTAAGAAGCTTGAAGTAATTACAAACATTAATCAGATGAGGAATATAACAACTATGCTAATTAACATCATCAACAGTCATCAAGGCACAAAAAGCATCTAACAATCGACATGTAACAAAAACTTTCATGGCGAGCGAGAAATAATACATCATAATCATGTGTTGCAATACATTTTTTCATTATATCAATTACAATAATCAACACCATCATCATTGGGAAGCACACGACCCAATGTTAGGGTATTATACTCGCTTATCGATCAATGCGTGTAAAGATCCAATCATAAGGAACCATGTCGCCACATTGCGACAAGCGCAATAGTCACCAAAGCGCAAACATAAACAATTATAAGCCTTCAATCACGACATAAAATCCAACGTGACAAAAATCCAACTTGCACTATCATACATTATACAAAACTTGTGAACGGAAGCACTCTAAACAATCAAGCTAAACAAGACGTGGGGAACTACATTCAATACTGGTAATTTGCGCAAATGATCTAGATATAATTCTTGTTTTCTTATGTGGCATTCTTAAGTGTTTTTATTTGCGCAACAGTCTAAAAGTATTCCAATATCAATTTTACCGTCTCCAAGATTTTATCAAGCGCATAATGACCAACCACCATCTAATACTGCAATATATAAGAAAATCTTCAAGTAACCTTTACACCTTTCAATCAAAGGTTGTATTAATCAAATAAATTCGACTACGCTTTTTAACTTCTCCAATTCAAAAACCCAAAAAACCATAACCTTTAGAAAGTATAATTCTCAATCTAATTTATAATTTACAAAGCAATAATACTAAACTAATCAATATGAAGATTCCCCTTTCTTTACTCAAGTGTAAACCTTCTCTACTTTCTTTTTAATACACAACCCTTTATAACATTATAAAGAAATAAAAGTATCTTCAATTAATAAGTTATCATTTAAATTCAACATACATGGATTACATTAATAACATTATTGATTCAACATGTTCCTTAACTTAATGTATGTTATAAAACAATTATAAAAACTAATATAAACAATATAATCATACTTCCAATTCACATGTGCTTTACATTAGCGCCCTGTTATAATCCACTATAAAAACTATTATAAAGCTGCCATTTCACATGTTCTTAAATTAATGCTCTACTCTAGGACAATTATAAAACTGTTATAAAGAAATCAAAATCGCCACATGTTATCTCCACATATATTTTAACTTGACGCTCCATTCTAAAACAATTATAAAACTGATATAAAGCAATAAAAATCACCACATGTCATATCCACGTATTCTTTAACTTAACGCTCCATTCTAAAACAATTATAAAACTAACTTAACTTAAAGCAATAGAATCGCACCGAATTTACATTATACTTAAAATACACAGTAGTGACATTTAAATTATAGAACTGACTGTAATGCCCATCTCATTAATACACGTCCAAATAGACTAACTGAAACTCAGTTGGGATTGGGTTTCCCTCCGAGAGTGAAAAGAGGGTTGATTCCTCCTTACGCCCAGCGTGCCAACTAGAATTCCAAAGCATAACCAAAACTTGTTAGAGGAGGGAGACATCATCAACGTAGAAAACTGTTTGTTTATGTTTACTAAATATGACAGCTGGATCTGTGGTCGTGAAGGAGGGCTCCACTCTCGAGGTAACATAAAGAAGAAGAAGTAATTTTAACGTCCACGAGGCTAACAATAGCATATGGAACAAACCAGCTTACACACTGATTTCAGCGATTCAGCCCTTTTCCTGTTCAACTTGATGATGAGCTCCCCTAATTTCTCCACTATCTCCTCGCTGAATAAGTCATTCCAAGAGCTAACTGTCAAGATATTTATATAGTTGTCCCTATTGTCTTTGAAAGCTTCACACTCTAAAATGAAATGCTTTTCTGTTTCCACTTTTCCGAAGGTGCATAACACACACACCCTTTCTTCCCAAGCTTCTTTTGGTCTTTTCCAACGCCCAGTTTCACAATGGAGTTGATGGGAATTGGTTCTTAATTGGGCAATAAGCATTTTGGCTCTCCAAGATATATTGGCCCTAATGTACGCTTTTTGATGATGATTGTATGTGGGGTTAAACTTTTCAATATAATAATCTTTCTTTCTCCCGAGCCCTTTATCCCAAGTTCGCTTGTGAAACCTATCAATAACAAAAGCCTTTATCTCTTTATTGTTCGTAGGGCACTTGTTCAAGTGGATATCCCATTTACTAAGCCATTTAATATTTTGTCTCATCCACGTCTTCTTCCTTTTGAACAATATGTCATTAAAGACGACCTTAGGCCATCCACTGTCTTCCATTTACTCAATTTTTTTTAGATATCTTATGAGACGCACCATAGCAATTGCTTCAATAGGAGCAACCCCCATTTCACTCAGCATGATATCATAAGGCACTGGACTTTTAATTTTAAACTTGTTTGTGATCAAGCGTTTTTTAATCTTCTCAATTTGTTTCCACTGTAAGTCAGATGTGTTGCTGCCAACACTTCAAACCCATATAGAACCACCGAGATCACTAAAAGCCCAAAGAGATTGAACAACAAGAATGAGGTTGCACCGGAGAGAAAATCTCAAAGTGGACACGCTGCAAGTGATTCTTGAAAAGAGGGCACAAGCGTCAGGTTGAGCGAAACGTACACTGCTCTGGAGCAGTATCTACCGGGAACGCCCAAGGGAAGACACATTTAAAGGATGCAGAGGACGAAATTTTTGGAGGAAGGGACCACATTCAAGCAAGAAAAATCTTTTCCAAAAGTATTATTGAAGATTCTAGCAAATGATGTACACAATATATTGGGTTCATGCTTTCAACAATAAAACCTATAATGTAATAGAAAGTGTCGCAACTTTAATATCAAGGAACAATCAACACAATTGACAAGGTCATAAGTGGCTAATCTGAGATCGGGTTTCAAGCCAACAAAGAAGAAACAAATTGCTATAGACGACTTGCACTTATGCAAGCATACAATACCAAGCCTCAAATGTCCACACTTTCCTATTGAAAAGATAGCTGAGAAGTTCATTCACAGCATTGGATATAAGAGTACCATGATCTTACAATATTAAAGACACGAGGCGAAATATATGAGACACTATTTCTGAGGGAATAAGCGACAAAAATAATATGGGATTTTTAGCCTTTTGTACAGTGTTCATGTAACACACATATAAGAAGGATTTTTGTTGCACCATTGCAATCAATACTAAATAAAAAACAGAGCATTACATTCCAAACTGCTATGAGTCTTTCTAGTAAATTGTATCAAAATTATGTTGAGAACGAATTAAATGGCTATGCAAAAATTTACCATCAAACTAAATGCAAAATTACTTGAATTGTTATGGAAGAGAATACTCTCATGCTAAGTACAATTATATTATAGAGGATAAAATATTCCCAACAAATATTTGTTCAAATTCAATTTCCCTGACAAAGTGTAATAGAACCAAATTGCATGTAGGGAATTGTCCTCACCTAAATTGTCACTCTATATAAGATGGTGTCCATAAAGCCCCATTGAAGGCATAGGACTAGGTTTATAAAATGTTTATGAATATCAACCATGGGAATGAGTAGGGACAAGGTTAGGCGCAAGAGAAATCTTGGTTAGGAGTGAACTGCCTTTTTAAACTATGGCGAGGAGAGAAGCTACATAAAGCTAAGTTGGAAAAGAATCAAAGGTAGGAATGTAATTTATAAAACGATTTTTAAAATTGAACTATACATTAATTGTCATATAATTTCATTTGAATATATTCTTAATAAATCATTGCAACTGAATTTTAATTCTAAGATGGAATAAAATTCATCTGAATTACGAATCACAAACTGTTGTCCAAAATTTCAACACAACATTCTTCATTATCGATATTCATATACAAAAAATTTCACCAATTTTTACAAATGCAAATCACACCTGTGTACCGTAATCGACGACAAAGAATCTGAAGTCGTTGTCCTGTGCTTGCGCTCCATCTAGCTCCTGCTTGCTAACCGCTAAGACCTCATTGGTACCTCCTAGCCAACACTAGGGGTACTCTTCTTCCCCATAAACCCCCCAAGCCGCAAAGGGGGAACACACACAAACCATAGAAAACTAGCTCCCAGCTCGCCTCGCAAGGTCGAGCTACCACTCGTTAACCGATATGGGTGTCCCAACTCCCACAAGAAAAATCAGTCAAGAGTAAAATCCGACAACATAACCTTATGCATACGAGATGTGTTCCATTCTCCTCCTCCACCATTTCTTTCATAGAGTTTTCTTAGTGACTTCTTTCCAAAACGCACATTAAATTCTTTTTATTAAAAAATTATTAGGAAAATTCTCCCCCATACACTTGTCACCCGATCCCTTAGTTGCACCTGAAATTTATTTAATTAATTAATTTAATTTGACAATTTCCTTCACCCACCTAAAATCGTTCCTAAAAACGCTCCTCGATGTCCCTTTATTCCCTTACATTCCCTTAATGACTGACGTTTTTCTTAAAGCTTAGTTGAGTTTGAAATTAGAAAGTTCTCTAGGCTAGATACCCTCCTATGTTCCACATTCCTTTTCTCTTTAAGTTTCCCCTTTTTGGTCTAAGTTTTGAATTAGCAAGTTTGTACTTGGCCAACAATTAATCTTTTAAATAATTTCATCCTCCATTAAAAAAAATTAAATTAATTATTTTTGTTTGAAATTTTTTGCATCCCTCCTTTGTTAATTGTTCAATTAGTTTTATTTTTTGTTCTCAAGTCCTACTCAGACCTAGGCTTTAAATTCACTAGGCTCTGCAAAAGTGTTTTCAAGGGAAATATATATATATATATATATATATATATATATATTAACTTTACTCATGCAAAATTTATTTTAAGGTTGACCAAGTCCTGAGGAGATATAGTTTTTATAGGTACTTAGGTTCATTGACTCACCAGTGTTAAAAACTGTGACGTGCCCTTCAAGACACAATACGTGCTCCAAGGGTGTCACTCGCCTGCATTCATGTTTCATTTACGCGATGTTCTCTTCAAGACACACTACGTGATCCAAGGGTGCCACTCGCCTTTTGACTGATTTCGATAGACTTCAAACCCCTGGAGTCAATACTTTGTCAGGTGGCCTTGTGGGAGACTAAGGGCCTATAAGGAATAAGGACCATGCCTTATTGTGCGCCCCTTAGAATCATTGTGAGAGACTATCACAATCTGTCCTCATGACATCGTGGATCTCTCGAACTAGGTAATTGTTAACCTACAGTTCGAGCCACGACGGGAGTTCTAGTAAGCTATGGCAGGGATTTTGCCACACCTCTCCCTCAATATCTTTGATTGTCATGTGTGACCCCTTTACTCCAAATGTGAGTCTAGTTAACAAGCTATCGTCAACCTGCATCCATCAACGAAACATGTCAGCGATCCAAAATCAATATCATAATATACTAGTCATATGTCACATATGTAATATGAAAAACACTCAAACCATAACATTCCACTCCTTGACTCGATCCAGAGTCCAAGGAGGTCCATTGATACCATCGACATCCTCAATCGGTCCAGAGTCCTGCACACTTAGGAAAAACCAATCAATAGCACATGTCAATATAAATATAATAAATAACATATCATCAGATCCACAAAATCATCATAATCCATAATCGAAACAGTTAATCATATAATGAATCGGATCACTTGCACGCAAGTGTCCTCAAAGAATAAGTCCAATCAGGTGTGTGCAAGAGCAGGATGTTACATACACCCCCTCTTGTTTTAAACTTTGTCCTAAAATTTCACAGTATATAAATGTCGAAATAAAGTATCTCACAATATCTATATGTCTATCTATCAAACAAAATTGGAAACTGTTGACGCATATCATATGTGTACTCCCAGATCGCCGAGTGTGGACTATAGTTGTCCCACTGGACCTTGACTTGATCGATTGTTCGACGCCGTATTTGTCGAATGCGATGGTCCAAAATGTGGATTGGCTCCATCATGATCGCACCCTTGTCCAATACCTGCAAGGAACTCATGTCAATCACATGCGTAGGATCACTAACACAATGTCTCAAAACAGATACGTGAAAAACATCATGCATATGCCTCAAAGAATTAGGAAAGGCTAGTCGATAGGCCACGGATCCCTTCCTTTCCACAATCTCAAAAGGTCCCACAAACCTAGGAGAGAGTTTAACACCCTTTCCAAACTTGATTGAACTCTTGTGCGGTTTCACCCGCAAGAAGACTCGATCACCAACTTCATAACTACGGTCGACATGATGCACATTGGCATAAATTTTCTCTCAATCATGCACTTCCTTAATCCTTTTCCTTATTGTTTGCATTTTCTCTTCCATTTATTGGATCGCTTCTGGTCCTACCAGGACCCTATCCTCAATTCGATCCCAACTCAAAGGCGTCTGACATGGTCTCCCGTAAAGAAACTCGAATGACGCCATCTTAATGTTGCTTTGATAACTGTTGTTGTATGCAAACTCTACCAGTGGTAAGAAATATTCCCAATGCTTATGTTGGTCCATCATGTACATACGCAACATATCCTCCAATATTTGGTTCGTTCACTCTGTCTTCCCTTCTGTCTCTGGGTGATATGCGGTACTAAAGTTAATTTGAGTTCCCAAGGCTTCTTGTAAGCTAGTCTAAAATCGTCTTGTAAACACCGATCCTCGATCGAATATGATCCTCTTAGGCATGCCATGCAGCCTCACAATCTTGCTGATGAAAACTCTAGCTATGTCAGGTGCCTGATACGTCGTACACACAGGAATAAAATGAGCACTCTTCGTCAGAGTGTCGACTACTACAAAAATTAAGTCGTGTCTTCTTGTCGTCAGTGGCAATCCAACAATGAAATCCATTGAAATGACCTCCCATTTCGATTCTGGAATAGTGTGTGGCTGTAGTAATCATGTCGGATGTCTATATTTGGATTTCAATTGTTGACATTCTAGACATCTTGCCATGTAGTTGACTATGTCCGCCTTCATTCATTTCCAGAAGAATAAAGGTTTAAGGTCTACCCACATCTTCGTGACTCCTAGATGAGCCATGTACACTGCTCTATGAGCTTCGTTTAAGATCAAACTCCTTAGCTCGTCGTTGGGCGGTATGTAAATCCGATTATTAAATCTCATTAATCTGCCGTTGTCCATAGTAAACCCCTCAAACTTGGGTACCGACATGGTGTTTTGTCTGATAAATTCCTTACCTCCCTATACCAGTCATCGTCGCGTTGTAAGGTTAGAATCTATTCACGTAGATTCATCTGAAGAGGTATCACCGAAAATATGCGTGGTCTCTGACTCAACGCATCGGCCACTTTGTTCACTGTTCCTTTTATGTAGGTAATCTTGAAATTGTACTTGCTAATAAATTCTGACCAACACCTTTGTCGCGTGTTCAAGTCGCTTTGTGTAAAAATGTGTTGTAAACCACAATGGTCCATTTTTAGTACGCATTTTCGTCCAATAAGGCAGTGTCTCCACACTCTCATGGCATACACAATGGCTAACAACTCCAAGTTGTGTGTCACATAGTTCTCCTCGTGCCTTCTTAACTTTCTCGAGATGTAAGCGATCACTCGACCATCTTGCATCAAGACTCCACCTAAGCCTTCCTTGGATGAGTCAGTGCATACCAAGAAGTCCGCGTCCATGTCAGGGATCTTCAGTATCATTGTTGTCGTTAATAGCAACTCGAGCCTTCAAAATTCTTCCGCGCATTTCTCGTTCCATACAAACTTCTTATTTTTCTTCTGCAATTCCGTAATCGGATTTGTTATCTTTGAAAAACCCTCTACGAACCATCAATAATATCCTGCTAAACCCATGCAGCTATGCACTTCTGGGACATTCATAGATGCATACCATTCCATAATATCCTCAACCTTCATTGGATCCACAATGATACCTTCATTGGAGATGACATGCCCTAAATATTGAATCTTCGATTGATAAAACGATCATTTCGATAGTTTCCCAAACAATCTATTCTCTCGTAGACACTGTAATACCAAGCGCAAGTGTTCGTCATGCTCTTCCATCATCCGAGAATATATCAAAATATCATTAATGAATACTTGAATAAACTTTTCCAAGTATTCATGGAACACCCCGTTCATCAAGCTCATAAATACCCCTGGGGAATTTGTCAGTCCAAAGGGTAAAACAATAAACTTGTAATGTCCAAACCTCATCTTAAATGCGGTCTTAGGAATGTCTTCCTCCTTGATCTGTAACTGGTGATACCCTGATATCAAGTTGATATTCGAGAACACCGTCACACCCTTTATATGATCAAACAGATCGTCTATCCTTGGAAACATATATTGATTCTTGATTGTGGCCTTGTTCAATTGACGATAGTCAATGCAGAGTCTCCACGACCCATCCTTCTTCCGTATGAAAATAACGGGTGCACCCCATGGTGACACACTTGGATGTATAAGTCCTAGGTCCATCAACTCCTTCAATTGCATTTTCAGCTCCTTTAATTCAGGCCTCAACATTCGATAAGGCATTCTTGCTATTGGTTCAGTTCCCATTTTTAGGTCGATGCTAAATTCCAATTCCCTCTTTGGAGACAACCCTGGTAACTCCTCTAGGAAGACATCTGCAAACTCTCGTACTACTAGAAGGTTTTCTAGTCCTTCTGTCACTCCCTTTTCGTTCAACGCAAGGATTGCATAAAGCTTGCATCCCTTACGCACACTCTTCCATAGTTGTAGGGAAGAGATGAACCTTAGGGAAACTCCCTGGTTCCTTCCTACAATCAAATGTGTCTTTCCCTCATCATCGACCAAACTTCAACATTTTTCCTTACAGTTGAGTATCACCTCATGCAATTCCAGCCAGTCCATACTGATCACAAAGTCATAAGATCCTAAGATTGTGATGTACAGGTTGGCCTTCATGAAAAAATATCCCAGGTTAAGGCTACAACCTGTAACCTTTCCTCCAACCTTCTGTTTGGCTCTCGAATCCATTTCTACAAAGCTAAACTCATCATGTTTCGACTGCCTTTACCTTAATTTTTTTTAGCGTTGCACCTGAAATAAAGCTCTCTGTAGCACCTAGGTCTATCAAAATACTAGTCAGAGATGGTACCTGACGTCTCGAGTACAGTAGAATGGTGCTTAGCCTAACGGTTATTCACCGCTGCATGAATCCGATGGGCCTTGCCTAAATCTACTATGGTAGTGGTTCCGAATGATCTGGCTACTCTGGCCCTCTCAATTGGGCAGTCACGTTGGTAATGTGGCTCCCCACATGTCCAACACCCGATCTTCGGTCCAGTACTCCTGGTACCTGAAGTAGAAGCTGACGGCCCACCGGCCTAGAACCCTAGTTTGTTCTGTTGAACAAGCCTAAACTGTTGTTGTTGCGGTCGACGTTGCTGCTAGTGTTGTGGTCCTATGTAAGGAGTTTGCTGCTAAGGCATCGGTCGTCGTGGTCCTATGTTGGGTTTCCCTGCCGAGAGTGAAGAGAGGGTTGATTCCTCCTTACGCCCAACATGCCAACTTGAATTCCAAAGCATAACCAAAACATGTTAGAGGAGGGAAACATCATCAATGTAGAACACTGTTCGTTTATGTTTACTAAATATGATAGCTGGATCTGTGGTCCTAAAGAAGGACTCCACTGTTGAGGTAACAAAAAGATATTGAACAACAAGAGCGAGGTTGTACCAGAGAGAAACACTCGGAGTGGAAACACTGCAAGTGATTCTTGAAAAGAGGGCACAAGCGTCAGGTTGAGAGAAACGTACGCTGATCTGGAGTAGTAGCTACTAGGAATGCCCAAGGGAAGGCACATTTAAAGGTTGCGGAGGACAAAATTTCTGGAGGAAGGGACCACATTCAATCAGGAAAAATATTTTCCAAAACTATTATTGAAGATTCTAGCAAATGATGTACACAATATATTGGGTTCATGATTTCAACAACAAATCCTATATTGTAATAGAAAGTGTTGCAATTTCAATCTCAAGGAACAATCAACACAATTGACAAGGTCATAAGTGGCTAATCTGAGATCAAGTTTCAAGCCAACAAAGAAGAAACAAATTGCTATAGATGACTTGCACTTATGCAAGCATACAATACCAAGCCTCAAATGGCTGCACTTTCCTATTGAAAAGATAGCTTAGAAGTTCATTCACAACATTGGATATAGGAGTACCATGATCTTACAATATTAAAGACATGAGGCCAAATATATGAGACACTATTTCTGAGGGAATAAATGGCAGAAAGCATATGGGATTTTTAGCCTTTTATACAGTGTTCATGTAACACACATATAAGAAAGATTTTTGTTGTGCCATTGCAGTCAGTACTAAATAAAAAACATAGCATTACATTCCAAACTACTATGAGTCTTTCTAGTAAATTGTATCAAAATTATGTTGAGCACGAATTAAATGGCTATGCAAAAATTCACCATCAAACTAAATGCAAAATTACTTGAATTGTTATGGAAGAGAATACTCTCATACTAAGTACAATTATATTATAGAGGATAAAATATTTCTAGCAAATATTTGTGCAAATTCAATTTCCCTGATAAAGTATAGTAGAACCAGACTGCAAGTAGGGAATTGTCCTCACCTAAATTGCCACTCTATATAAGCTAGTGCTCATAAAGCCCCATTGAAGGCATAAGACCAGGTTTCAGAAATGTTTATGAATATCAGCCATCAGAATGAGTAGGGACAAGGTTAGGCGCAAGAGAAATCTTGGTTAGGAGTGAACTGCCTTTTTAAACTATGGCGAGGAGAGAAGCTACATCAAGCTAAGTTGGAAAAGAATCAAAGGTAGGAAGGTAATTTCTAAAATGATTTTTGAAACTGAACTATACATTAACTATCATATAATTTCATCTGAATATATTCTTAATAAATCATTGCAAATGAATTTTATTTATAAGATGGAATAAAATTCATCTGAATTACAAATCACAAAATATTGTCCAAAATTTCAACACAAAATTCGTCATTATCGATATTCATATACAGAAAATTTACCCGTTTTTTACAAATGCAAATCACACCTGTGTACCGTAATCGATGGTGAAGAATCCAAAGTCATTTTCCCACGCTTTCGCTCTGTCCAGCTCATGCTTGCTAACCGCTGATATCTCACCCGTACCTCCCAACCAACTCTAGGGTTACTCTTCTTCCCCCTGAGCCACAAAGGGGCCATGCACACAAACCAGAGAAAACTAGCTCCCAGCTCGCCTTGTAAGGTCGATCTACCACTCGTTATCCAAGCTGGGTGTCCCAACTCTCACAAGAAAAATCAGTCAAGAGTAAAATCCGGCATCATAACCTTACGCATACTAGACGTGATCCATTCTCATCCATCACAATTTATTTTATAGAGTTTTCTTAGTGACTTCTTGCCAAAACACACATTAAATTCGTTTTATTAAAAATTAATTAGGAAAATTCTATCCCATACACTTGTCACCCAATCCCTTAGTTGCACCAGAAATTTATTTAATTAATTGATTTAATTTGACAATTTCTCTCACCCACCTAGAAGCGTTCCTAAAAATGTTCATCAATGTCCCTTTATTCCCTTACATTCCCTTAATGACTGACACTTTTCTTAAATCTTAGTTGAGTTCAAAATTAGAAAGTTCTCTAGGCTAGATACCCTCCTGTGTTCCACATTCCTTTTGTATTTAAGTTTCCCCTTTTTGGTCTAAGTTCATAATTAGCAAGTTTGTACTTGGCCAACAATTAATCTTTTAAATAATTTAATCCTCCATTAAAAAAATTTAAATTAATTATTTATGTTTGAAAATTTCTTCATCCCCCCTTTCTTAATTGTTCAATTAGTTTTATTTTTTGTTCTCAAGTCCTACTCATACCTAGGCTTTAAATTCACTAGGCTCTGCAAAAGTGTTTTTAAGGGAAATTTATAATATATATATATATATATATATTAACTTTACTCATGCAAAATTTATTTTAAGATTGACCAAGTCCTGAGGAGATATATTTTTTTAGGTACTTAGGTTCATTGACTCACCAGTGTTAAAAATTGCGACATGTCCTTCAAGACGCACTACGTGGTCTAAGGGTTCAACTCATTTGCATTCATGTTTCATTTACGCGATGTTCCCTTCAAGACACACTACATGCTCCAAGGGTGCCGCTCGCCTTTTGAATGATTTTGGTAGACGTCAAACCCTTGGAGTCAATACTCCATTAGGTGACCTTGTGGGAGACTAAGAGCCTCTGAGGAATAAGGACCCTGCCTTATTGCGTGCCCCTTAGAATCATCATGAGCGGCTGTCACAGTATGCCCTCATGGCATTGTGGATCTCTCGAACTAGGTAATTCTTAACCTATAGTTCGAGCCATGACGAGAGTGCTAGTAGGCTGTGGAAGGGTTGTTGCCACACATCTCCCTCAATATCTTTGGTTGTCATGTGTGACCCCTTTACCCCAAATGTGAGTCTGGTTAGAAAGCTATCATCAACCTACATCCATCAACGAAACATGTTAGCGATCCAAAATCAACATCATAATATACTAGTCATATGTCACATATGCAATATAAAAAACAATCAAACCATAACATTCCACTCCCTGACTTGATCTAAAGTCCAAGGAGGTCCATCGATGAAATAGGCATCCTCAATCGGTCCAGAGTCCTAAACACTCAGGAAAAACTGGTCAATAACACATGTCGATATAAATATAATAAATAACATATCATCATATCCACAACATCATCATAATCCATAATTGAAACAATCAATCATATAATGAACCGGATCACTTGCACACAAGTGTCCTCAAGTAAAAAGTCTAATCAGGTGTGCGCAAGAGTGAGATGTTACATCGAGTTTATTCAAAGTATCATAGCCTTGGGTTCTGAACATATTTACTAGATGTTCGGGAAGAATATGTTGTCGTTCACACCGTTGCCAAAGGTCTATTCCCAATCTAACCCGCTTCCCATTACCTATCTTCCAAGTCAAACCTTCTTCGATGACTGGGAAGGAGTTTATCGTCACTTTCCAAATCACCGATGCTCCTTTCAACACTTTTTGTGGATTCCTTATCCATACCTCCAACGAATCTGGCTTAATATATTTTTTCACCACTACCCTGGTCCAAAGACTAGTGGTTTTTAAAAGTCACCATCCACATTTTGTTGCCAGTGCTTTTGAGAAGAGAAAAATATTTTTCATGCCCCATCCTCCAAGAGCTTCAGGAACAACAATCTTATCCCAACGAACCCATGGAGTCACATAATCTTCTTTCTTTCCACCCCAAAAAAACATGAAAGTGATTTTTCTAGCGGCTTCCAAGATTCCTTTCGGGATCCATGAGAGTGAAATCCAATAAACTAGTATGGCTTCCAAAACCGATTTGACAAGTACAAGTCTGTCTGCCCGTGAAAGCCACATATGGCTCCAAAGTTTTAACCTTTTTCTAATTTCTTCAAAATACATTTCCAATCTTCCTTTCTATAATCATTTGGCTTTAAAATGAATCCCAGGTATTTTAAATCATCATCAATCCTCTTTTCCTCAAAATGAAAATATTTCCTAAAGACAAGAATTTCTTCTTCAATGAGAAAATTTGTAGTGAGGGACTATTTTCCTTCATTGATTTACATGTCTGTTGCTTTTGAGAAAACACTTATGATGTTTTTTAAAGTCTTTTCATCCCTTCTAGATACCATACTAAATATCAACACATCATCCACAAAGTCTTGGACACACCTACCACACTTAGAGGGGGGGTGAATGAGTGTGGGGCTCTTTTTCCCAAAACTTCCCTCTTGCACAAAAACTCATCAATTAGCATTCAACATTTATTCATTACCC
>JZKD02S0025369.1:141160-255467 GCA_000966675.3 Picea glauca | reverse complement strand
AAGGACAATACATATTATATTACATAAATCATCAGTCAATCAATCCTTTGACATCAATCAATCACTTGACATCAATCAATCAAATCATTGGCATCAATGACAACATGATCCAACACAAAGATCATATGTATAATCTAAAGAGTTTGAGATATTTTGATTCCAGAGAAGGAACCTAATCTTTTTGCCTCCAAAATTGCTTTGTTGAGTCCTTTTGTGACTAAGAGAAAAAACAGAGGAGAAAGAGGGCAGCCCTGCCTTAAGCCTCTTTTTGAATGAAAAAACTGTGAGGGGATCCATTTATAAGCATTGCAAAGAAAAATGTTGAGATACATCTCATGATCCATGTAATGAAAAGAACAACAAAGCCTACGTGAGTTAGTAATAACCAAATATAAAGACAACTTACTATGTCATATGTTTTTGAGAGGTCGATTTTTAGCACTGCACCCTTCAACTTCCTAGATTTGATGTTGTGTAACCCCTTATTGTGCTACCCCTATTGCTTCATGTATTTGTATGCCTTCCAAAAAACCAAAATGTTCACTTCAAATCCTTTATGAGAGTATCATCTTCACCCTTCTTGCTATAAGTTTTGAAACAATTTTGTAGACACAGTTGCAAAGGGAAATTGGAGGAAATTCATCCAAAATATATGGATTATATGTTTTTGTAATTAAATATATAAAGGTAGAGTTTAATCTTTGATAAATTCTCCCTGAAGATCTGGTTTCCTCTACCAACTTGAGCAAATCTTGCCCCAAAAAATCGTACAAACCCCCAAAAAATTTGATAGTCTAGCCATCTAGGCCTGTGATTTTGTCTTTTTGTAAACTATGAAGAACTTCTTTTAATTCTTCTTATGAGACTTTTTCCATAAAAAATCTATTATCCTCTTCATCAACAAATCTTGGAAAGAGATGGGCCATTCAAACCATTTCTTCTATTGTAGCTTGATTCTCTGCTCTAAAGAGTTCTTGAAAGTGATTTTCCCCCAGTCTTTCCATCCCCTCAAATGAGTTCTCCAAATTTCCTTCCTAATCTCTCAAGTGCCAAATGGTAGTAACACACTTCCTGCCTTTTTCATAGGCCTGGAAGAAATTTGTATTCTCATCTCCACTTGCCATCCAAATAGCTCTGCTTTTAAGCCTCCAATATTCTTCCTTTTCCTTGAGTAGTTTATTCCTCCTCTCTTCCAATCATAGGAGTGTGATATTGGACTCAGGTGATGTAAAACCTCCTCCATCCTCTTTAGAAATCCTTTGCAGTGTAGTCTCAATTTCTTTTAGCTCCTGATCTTCATTTAGTCTCTTCTGAAATCCCATAGTTTGTCTTTCACTTTGATCCTTTTTAAATTTTCAATAAAATGCAAAGTCATTGGATGAGGGATATCTTGAAGAAAGGGTACCCAGTTTTCCTTAACTAGATTGATGAAGGAATCATCCTCTAGCCAAGTATTTTTGAATTTGAATGGACTAGCTAGTATTTTTGGTCCCTGCTAACTTCAAAGAAACTCGAACAATGATTTGAAATCCCCCCATAGCTTATCCATTGTTTCATTAAAAACTGCCTTTCTAGTAGAGATTCTGCTACTAGAAACCAATCCAATCTTTTTGCTACTCAATCCTCTCCCAACCTGTTGTTCTTACAAGTTGGCTTGAGTCTGGTGGGTTTGATATCAATTAGTTTTCTATCTATAATTTTTTGATTGAAGTATCCTGCCAAAGGATCAATTCTTGCATGCAGACCCCAAACTTCAGATTGCCCCAAAGAAAAAATTAAATCTCCCCCTAAACTGACCAAATAGTCTTTCAAAAAAGACTTGTTGAAAAGAGTCTCCCATAATGGGCCTCTATTCTGATAAGGACCATAAATGTTGAGAATGTGGAATTCTTCCCCTAACTCTGGCACTAAAATAGTAATGCCAAGCCCTGACTCCATACCCCAAGAATTTGAAACTTTGATAATCTGTGTGTTCCATCCTAGAGCCAATCCCCCAGATCTACCCCAAACATCCAAAGTTTCAAAATCCCATCCTGGGAGAAAATTTTTCAATATGGATTTTACTTCCACCCCTTCCCCCAAAGTCTCTTGTAAAAGAAACACATTAAGGTGTTCGGAACTGATCACCCTTTTTAAAGATAGTATTTTTAGAGGACCAGTCAGACCCCTACAGTTGAAGGACATAGACTTCATCTTGAACCTAATTCTTGGGTCCATACTTATCTAAGCGCGACTGTTGTTTCCATTCCAAGAGGTCACTCTTGGCTTTATATTTTTCTTTCAAAATCATATATTTTCTCCCTTGACCACCTCTATCCAACGTCCTTATCACTTCCTTTCACAATCCTCCTGATGGGATAGTTTTCTTCTGGGATCTAAGGAGATAGCAAGAAGACGAGTTTTCAGAAGACGAAGAGGAGGAGTCATATTCAATATTGCAGATCCCCTTTTTTCTTGGAGCATCAGCCGACGAAAAACCAATATCAGAGGTATCCATGGGTCTAGTTACTAATTGAGAGGGTCGTGTTGAGAGGGACATGTTTTTGAGAGCCTCCAACCACTCATTTCCTTCTATATTTAAATTATTTATTAAAATAGTAAAAGGAGGAGAGGGAGGTAAGGGATTACCCATGGTCACACCATTCACATTATTCGGCAAGGTCTTGACAATACTTAAGTCCTTGATCTCTTCATCAGCGTTGTTACCCAATTCTGGGGATGATTCTTGCCTTTCATGAGGAGTATCCCCATGTCCTTGATATTTGGTCCATGTTAATTCAACGTTTAACTGGACTCCATCCTTGAAAGACATTGTTTGGATTCTCTCTTCCTCTTGTACAACACTTTTTCCTTTGTCTCTTTTAATCCCCCTTCCTCTCATCCTCAAGGTAATCTTGCAGTTCATAATCAAATTTCCATACTAGTGACACCTTTTACATCTAAAGGGAACATTTTCATAGTCTAATATCTGGGTATGGGTGTACCTCCCCCATATCAGATCGAATTCTTCTCCCAACCCCTCTCTGACATTCAAGTTGAATAAGATCCTAGCCGATTTCTTTGTTTAGTTTCCTTAAAAGTCAAATCCACATCTAAGAAATCTCCCAAAAATTCTCGATATCTTTAAAATGTTCCAAGGACCAAAACTACAAGGGAAATGCCGCCGAAAACAGACTGGTATTTTATCCATTCTTTCTCTGCTCGCATAAAAAAGTGGACTCCAAGGCTTCAAAGTCATAGGGGAGTTCTTTACACTCCAAAATTTTCCTAGAACCCATTTTGCATGATCTGGTTGTAGGAAGTTAAAGGCATACCAGTGCCTAGTTAATTCTATTATCTCTGGAACATAACCAAGATGCTCCTTCGAGGCAAGATTCGCCCAGTCAACCATAGTTTTTAGGGAAAAAATTCTTCCACTTTCTCTTCCTACAAGAGTTTGGTTTTCCATTTGAGTAACTTGAATAAACCCAATGTCTTCCCCAAGCACTAGACTTCCGAGATTTCCTTTGGATTTTAATATTTTCTGCTTATGAATCTATCCTCCCCCAATATTCCTCCCTTGTTCACTAAAAAATTATACCTTCACCAACACCTGTAGACCCCGTAGCAATATGAGACAAGCATCCAATCTCCTTTTTCCAATTGTAACCTCGATGCTATTCTGCATCTAAGAAGGCTGAGAGGAAACCTTTCAATGAATAAATCACTAAACAATCCTCTTGATCACCTGTTGGTCATGATATAAAACACTTAGCGGTCCTTTGATCTTGTTCTACCACTGTGGATCCGTTCACCCCTATTGACTTCCCCGCAAAACCTAAACCCTCCTGAGAAAAAATGGGCGAGGAAAGAAGGTAACCTCCCACTGAATGATCTATCCAATCGTTTTCAAAATCCTTTTGAGGGTTAAGGGAGGGGAGAGATTCTGCTTCTGTGTGTGAAGGCCCCAACAGCCATAGCTCCGAGAAATTCATGAACCCTACCTCAAAAACCTCTTCGTTTAAAGAAGACTGAAAGAGGGGTAGAGATAAATGCTTATGAGGTATAGGGACAACTTCCCTTTCCATAGTCATAAGCTGCTAAGTCAGGCTTCTATTTTCACCCACTCCAGTCATCTGATCCTCAATTTCTCCACCTATCAATATCCATGGCTAAGCTTTGTCTAGGTGGGCACTTGAATATGTCACGTGTTCTAACTTCTCAATGTTGGTCCCCTGAATTCTAAACCTCCACTGCTATCCTTGCTCATTGGAAAAAACTCCACCGCAAAAGAACCTCCTTTCGTGCCCTAGCCGCAGTCCCTAACTGCAGTCCTATCCCTAACCACAGAAACCATCCCCCCCCTCATTGTGTATATATTTACATTTTAAGTTATATTCATGTGCACTCACCCATATATGTGAATATTATGAATAGTTATTGTTATATTATTAATGATGGATGTTATGTGAATTACTTCTAGCATGCAATTTTTAATTGAAGGATTTGGTACATGAATACCAAGATTAATGATATATTTTAACACAATTAATACCATGCTCCTGATGAAATAGTTGATTTACATGGTTTTTCGATGAGTAGGGTGGAAATCCCATGTCAATTGTTTTATGGTTATGTGTGATCTTGTGTTGTAACCTAACCTATCGGTTGAATGAGCTACGTGATAGCCAAAGAAGTGTGATATTAAGTGGTTTATGTTGTGGACTCCAAATGATAAATGGTATGATATGAAGCGTCAAGGATAATTTTAAGGATGGAAATTTGTATTAAATTTAGAAACTTGGGATAATCTTACTAGTCCTTAATATGCAAAATGTAAAATGTTTGGCGATAGTTTTGTAAAAATACTCAAATTTTTAAGGATTTATATAGTTTCTATAATATTTTGGTGATTTTAAAGGTAAAATAATTTTATGCTATGGAATTTGGGAGAATCATTTTTAGAAAAAATGGAAAATGGCGAATCCTTTTTTGGGAAAACCCATGGAAAATTAGCCCATAGGCAAAATTTAACCCCTAAAATCATCTATGTGAACATCCTTATATTATTATTTTTATTTGCTTAAATGAACCACTTTGATATTTGGGAAAGTGTAGGTTTTTTAAGTGGAATAAATGTTGAAACTGCATATTTGATGACAAAGTTCTTAGAACACAGTGCCACAATATTGTCCATGATAATGTGTTGACCCTAGTTCTATCAGAAGGGGTGGAAGCATTGCCTACCATTTATGCTCTGAAACCTAGAGTCATGAGAGGACTGTGTTAAGTCACACTCCCCTAAACATGTGTTGGTGATTGTCATTTTCCTAATGGGGAAGCTTATTCAAGGTAATTAACACTTCCAGTTATGAGTTTTATTTGGAGTTAGATCAATATAGTTGACGCTCCAGTATAGTCAAGCATAGGAAGATGGGATCTGAAAGATGGAAGTAGGTTAGATAGGAAGGGTGTTTGGAGTAGTTGAGGGTGTTGTTGGGTTTTAATCATGTAACCTTAGTTCTTGACTTATTCCCTATTCTTTTGTATTAAATGCTTAACTAAGTTATGCTAATCTAGGTGAATGTTTCATTTTTTTAAATTGTTGTGACTAATGAATTTATGTCGTTATGATAGTGTAAATGATTGATTTATTTCATTATGAGGTTTATTGCACTATCGATTGGGTTTTGAGCATACATAAAATTTTATTAGATGTGATTGTTGTTGTCATTAGTACACGCATGAGCTATGTATATGTTAGCTACACATACATACATTGCACGTGCAAGTTAGTATTATTATAATGTATTAAAATTACAATTATGCTCGTTTGTCATGGATGTATAATGTTGTAGTATACTTGTTAAGTTAATTGATTTTATTAGAGTTAATGTTATTTATTAAGCTAATGTATTTAATTGGATTTAATTTTATTATTAAATTAAATAATTTATTTAGATTTTATTTTTTGTTCCCGAGAAAAAAATATTTATATTCATTAGAAGTGAATATACATATTGTTGCTCATAAAAGAACAAATCAAAGCTTATCAAATCATCATTTATTGCCACAAAAATTCTCATTAGTCCATCCTACCTATTGCACCACTATTGCAAAAGATGACTTATACAAAATGTCTTCATAACATACTAGCTACAACAATTTCTATATGTATATATAGAAAAGCCTCAGATCTCATGTTCCTTATAGACCTTACTTGCTATGGCATCTACTGTCAATGAGTTATAAAAAATCCAATGAAAAAACATTATGGCTGAAACTTGATGGACTCAACCACTTCCCCTTCAATAAATTCATAATAGCCACAAGCCCTGACTAGAAGAGTCAAGGCTTCCTTGGATAGAACATCAATTTTTCCGTTAATATCCCTATATACATGATTGAAGAAGAGTCAATAAAAGTATTGGAAAGAAATCATAATGTCCTGGAGAAAAGGGCCAAACCAAATGTCCACCACTGAGACTTTTTAGTTGTCGAGTCGATGACCAGCTTTGAATCACCCATTATCTGTAACTTTATTACCTCCTTTTTTATGGAAATCTACAACAAAGTCAATAGAGCGATAAATTTGGCTCTATTGTTTGTCTCTCTACCTGGAGAATACCTTAAATCAATATAGTTATTCTCCTTCAAGCACAGAACCACGCATATGCCACAACATGAAGGATGGCCTTGATTGACACCATCGAAGAATCCCCATGGGATTTCAAATTCAAGCTCAAGAATAATTGAACACCTAGGCTTATTTTCTTTGGGGTCCACCAGAAATTCCTCAGAGATTTTAATAATGAGGTTGGGTGTAACTTCTGGGGGGACTTATTCATTTTTAAAAATACTAACATTGCGCACCCACCATAATTTATTAACCAATATACAAAGCCAACCTTCTAGTTGCTTCACATCTTTGTCTGATAGAAAATCCTTGAGATAGTCCTCTAACAAACCTTTTGACCATGAGGATTTTTTATTGAAATAAAGCTTCGCGATCCTCATCACCTGCAGAGTATACAGGAAACAAATGAAAATGTGATTAGCTGATTCCTTATCAGATTTGCACAACATACACCTATTTGGGCATGACCATCCTCTTTTGTCTCCATTATCCCTTGTCAATATCTTGTTTTTGATAGCCAATCACAAGGAAATGTTTCTCTTCAATGGTGCCTTGAGATCCCATATAATTCCCCACCACCATTGTTTCTCCTCAGTGAGTTGAGCTTCCATACAATCTTGGTATCCTAACTTTTATGCATAATCCCTTGAGCCAGAATTTTTAGTCCAACAGAGCGAATCCTCCTCTTCCTCTTGGAACCTAATGTAGTTCGATACTAAAATGTCAATATACTAATACCATTTGCCTGCATCAAAGCCTAGATATTTTAAATACTTCCATCTAGTCCTTCCTCTTGATTGCGGAGTTTGGGATTTGGCGTCTATGAGCCGGAAATCATTTTCAGAGACCAGCCAAGGATAGTCTCTCACTCTAACCTTCATGTCATTGTCGATCCTCCATGTCTTCCACTTCCCAACCAGAGGAAAGGATTGAACTAATTCCTTCCAAACAATTGAACCTTTAGAGGAATTTCTGAGAAGTTTGTACCAATATTCCACTGTCAAATTTTGCATATAATTGGATTTCATAAATCTACCCCACAAAGATTTATTACGAGTCAAAATATATAAAATTCATGTTGTAGAGTGAGCAAAAAGAAGAAAAAAAATTATACCTCAGCCTCCAATATTTTTAGGGGTTTCCACACTACTCCATTTTACCAATGGAATACCATTGACATCGGACAATACTTACCATAGGAATTGGAAACTGGTATTTTTAATTTTTGTTAAGATTCCATTTGGTAACAAAACTATTGAGTTCCAATAAACTGGGATACTCTATAGCACTGACTTAATCAAAATTAATATTCCTCCCCTTGAAAGAAACCTATTCACCCAAAGTGATATTTGGGACTCCACTTTCTTATACAACAAAATCCAGTCTACAAATATGTAATTATTAGGCTTGAGAATAAACTTGAGATACTTGAATCCATAGTGAAACTCCTTTCGAGGGTAAGAAAAAATGACTCCAATATGTTGGATAATATTATCAGACAAACAATAATAAATTAAAGAATATTTTTCAATGTTAATTTCCATACATGTAGCCTTGCAATATAGATTCAAAACCCCATTTAAGGAGAAAAGGTCCCTCATAGAACCTCAAGTAAAACATAATACATCATCCATAAAGAAGACATGGGAAATGGTTTCCTATAATTCCACCTTCACTCCATGAAGGAATCCTTTCTCCTCGACGTCTTTAATCAATTTACTCTATGCTTAGACTATAATAAGAAATAGGAATGGGGATTACAGACATCCCTGTCTAATCCCCCTTCTGGCTTTGAAAAACATGGAAAGTTCTCCATTGATGAGCACAACAAAGGAAAGTGGTTGAGCTCACACCATGATCCAATTAATGACCAATAGGTCCATACACATTTTCAACAGAACAAGTTGGAGAAAGGTCCAACTTACTCTATTGTAAGCTTTGGAAAGATCTAGTTTGAGGATAGTTGTTATCTGATTGAGTTGATTAATAGAGTGAAGGGATTCTTGGGAAATTTCCATAACATCGTGTATTTGTCTTCTCTACAAGAAATTGAATTGTTCTTCATAAATTATCTCACTTGAAATTGTTTTTAGTTTCCTAGCAATGATTTTGGCCACGATATTATAAATCACATTGCAACATGAAATCAGGCGGTAATCCCCAAAGTAATTCCCTTCTTGTTTTCTTGTGATGTGAGGGATTAATATGGAATTAAAGGAACATAATACTTTCCCTGTCCTTTGAGATTCCCTTACTACTTTTAGCAGGTCCTATTTCAACAAATTATAGAAATAGATGAAAAATTCCATGGTAAGTCTATTAGGCCCTGGGATCTTACCCTTTTGCATGGTCCAGAGTTCTAGATTCCCATATAGTATTTATGTTATTTTGGTACTTGCCGAATTGGTGAAACAATTTTGAATTATTATCACCTTCTTTAATCCAAATTGCTCTACTTTTAAGCTGTCAATTTTGTTCCTCTTTTTCCAAAATTGAGTGTTGAGAAGATTCGAATGTATGTAACCCAGAAAGTTGTGCAACTTTCATTGAACCCATAGAATTTTCTTCGTAATGTTTAGCAATATTATATTCCTTCTCCTTTAGTTGTGCATTGGTCCTTTCTTTAAATGACTTTATCCTTTTCTTCATCGCCACTTTTGTTAGTGCTCTGTAAACTTCGTTTGACTAAATAAATGAATGACAGAGGCAACCTACAAACCAAATTTGAGGCCAAAAAAATCCTTTTAGACGTGGAGAGGGCTCTCTCTGAGACTTCATCTCTGTACAAGTTATGAATTTAATCCATTGGCTAGATTTAACACTTTTGTACAATATTTCTGGTTCTATTGGCAAAAGAAAGCGAGACCTTGGGCTATGGAGTCAATTTAAGAAAACAATAGAAACAAATGACTTAGTGACTGAACTTGAGAGGTTAAAGGCTAAGTATAAAACAATCTTTCAGTTAAAAATCATTGTGTGTGGCGAGAGAAAAACACATGACGCAACTCAGAGCACCGTTGGGGATGAATTCAGAGTTCACTTAGAATAAACACAGTGGTCTAAATGGCACAAATCTAGAGCACCACACGATGAATTCTAGATTTGAATCACATTCTGATTTAGACAAAATATATAGATGAATATAAAGAAAATAGGAAATCACATACGCAAAGCGAGAGTACAATACATCAAACTTCTAATATTAGAATATTTTCGTCAAAGTTTCAGGACCTTTGCATTAAGTTTCAATCGAGTTCGAAAGCTACATTCAATAATCATTGTCTACACTGTTTTTTCCAACCAACCTGTCTTACATAGAAAAGATAAAATATATAGACATGGGTGTGCCACTCGGGCTACCCTTCTCTCTAACTACTATCCCTAGAAATTAGGCTCTGACAATTCTGTGCTAGATAACTCTTCGCATGGCACTTTACTAAAAATAGAAATTGATTGTACTCAATCGCACAATAATCGGCGTCTTTTCCACGACAATTCGGTTATCAGGAAGATTTCATTGTTAGGGAGTGATGTGTCGATGCTTATCCTTTGATAGGGTATCTGGATGATCAAGTGCTCTTTCAGATGCCTACCACCCATTTTAATGGCCTTGATCTCTTTCGCGTGATCATTTGTTGGAGCGTGCATGTGGAGGATAACCACGGACTCTCACAGGTGTTTCCAAGATGACAACGCTAGCTAGGGGAAAACACCTTTCTTCAAGCTATCACATGCCCAACGTACACCTATCCTTTGTGGTAGATGGGTCTCCAGTGTTGTGTGTCGTATACTTTCCACGCAGGTACATGTCAGAGGCCCTACTTCCCAGTGGAAAATAGGACATGGGGAGACATAATCCGCACCATGTTTGAGAAAACAAAAAACTGAGTCGGTCGATCATGCTTTTGGCCTCGTCTACAATTTTGATATGCGAAGAATTCTCCTGAGAGATGAGTTACGCCTTTTTAGATTCATTACTTGTATTTGCAAAATCACGTTCCCTTTTAGCCTCTTCTGTGCACTGGCCAAAGCCGCACGAATGTTTTCTAGTGTCGGTCCACATTCCTTGAAGTTCTTTGCATTTCTTTCTTCTGACATCCTTTGTGCTTCATGTAGCTGGATGATTGTGTCTTGCGCTTCCCTAAGATGCCTCTTGAGACAAGTCACGTTTCCCTCTCGACCTATGATGTTGATTCCTCAAGGATAATTGGTGCTAACTGTTATCTTAGCTCCCTATTCTCCTAATATAGATCAACAATAGTGAGTTGTGCTTGCTTTAGTTGCTATGATGGTTCATGAATATTTGTGCCTTCAGTGTCTATCCTTCTCCTTCTGCCACAGGTTTCTCGACTTGGACCGTCGACAGGTTCCATCGGAATGGCGTGCATGAGTAACTCTTCGGTGACCGACTTTGTGCACAGATCGCTTGGGCCTTGGGCCTCCTTGCTCTCTTTGTTATTCCTTGGCCTTCCTCTCTTCCTAGGTATCGACTGTTGGGGAGATGGGGCTTCCAATGTCTTTCCTTCCTCCACATCCCTTCCTATTTCTGCCTCTACGTGGTGGGATGTTACTTTTCCCATGGGTGAAAATGAATCTCCTTTGGGGTCCCTGGGGATGTCGGCTGTGAGCAAAAATGAATCCTAGTTTTTGCCCAATCACCTCAAATCATCAACTGTCAGTAATTTGATTAGAGAGACATGAGATAGTTTCCTCTTCGGCTAGTTTTCTTCCGTTTGGACATTGTCTGCCATTTCTTAAAGGCTTTGGTGCAAGAAGAATGACAGGTTCAACGATCTCCTTCTTATGAAATGCATCAACAGTCTAATGTGATGTGTGTGTATTATGTCAAATCTTCCTTCGCAGGTGAAATATTTATTAATCACCCTCAGGAGCTTATGAAAAGGCTCCTGTAGATATCGACTTAGAATGCCCGCTTCGACCTTCCCGTTTAAACAGTCTGGTTTGATAAATTCCTCGTAGAATAGCACGTCCAAAGCCATGCCTTTAGACCACCTTTCACTGCGTGGAGGGATCTCCATTTCAGCTGACAGGGTTTCCTCCATCACCTAGAATGTATTTTCTGCATTTACTGCGCAGAGCTCGTTGAAACTGAGCGCGAATTGTTCCTCCATCTTCATATTGAATCCTTGGATTTTCTTACAAAAGAACATGCATCCGACCTGTTCAAAAGATGCTTTGACATCCAGATCTTCATTTACCAACATCAAGTTTTGAGGTTCGAGCCCCATATTTATGCTACTTCGCACACCTTTCCTTATTTTCTGGGATGTTTCCATGTTGCACCACATATTTTTTCTACGCACAATGGATTTAGCACAGATTCAAGGTGGTAATCTTGCTTGACCTGGGTTTGTGACGCAGTTGAAGGAAATCAGATTTCCTGCCACGAGAAACTCAGGGCTTGCGGGAATAATTACAAACAATGCATAAACTTGGTTGGTGAACAGAATGCATGCAGAGCAACCGGAATTTATAGTTGGGCGGGTGAGAGATGGAATCGTGCCAGTGGAAACTAAATCCATGGTCATTGGAGGTTTCGAAGCAAGAAAATTATTTTTGCAACACATCCACGTGATGGGTACACTTCAGGCCGTGTAAAGTACATCTGATAAGAGATGCAAAGTATACGTGATATGAGCATTGTGATTTTTCATTCTTTATGACTTCATAATGAGATGATGATGGTCATTGCGTCTGGCGATGTGACTTATATTTAACAACTTGCTTTGAACTTTGGCACGTAAAACCTTCTCTTCTAACAAGTCCTGACTCTTTAGGAAAAAACCTTTACCACTTACACATGTTTTGATTCTTACATCCCTTCCCGACTCGAAGGGCTAACCGACCACTTGCTGACTTTGACCCATTCATTTTTCGGTACCTGACCTCACAAGATTTGATGCACGGACCATGACTCAGCTAATAATGACTCTAACTAAAAACAATGACGTTGCTAACATCTAGCTCCAACGGGGATGTTGTCCTCCTAGTGAGGTGGAAAAGAACAACAAACCAGGTGCCTAACCATTGGGACTTATTCGACTCCCATACTCTGAAAGAATGGAAAATAAAAACATAACATAGACCTTCTTGACATAGTTCCAACCAGACTCAGCATAAACTTAGGGCCTTCACTCCAGACTTCCATTTCCTATTGACATACTGACTCGAAATACCCTCTTTGAAAACAAAAATGAAACGGCTATTTACAATGACATGAAAAAACAAAACAAACCTTTACTGAACTAGATAGTGTTTGAGGAACCTGCCATTTATAGACCCTCCTCCAGTGGAATCTCTATTAAGATATTCTAACAGATATGTGTTGTTCTCGTGGTACATGCCGATTCTGAAAGAAACCATCCAAAGATGATTGAATTTTCCATGATTTCCTTTTCTTTGTTCCTCGCATCTCACTTTAGCACCAATTCATCCACCAAGAATTCCTCTTGTTTAGAGTGCTTATCGAAATTTGTATTTATCCTATCTTGGTGAAGTTGTGATTAGTTATAAACCTGCTCCCTCATCTGCTGTGTGTGAATCAACTGATTCATCCTTCTTTGAGTGTCGTCGGGCTCGACCTCTTGTTCTTGTAGTAACTTCCTGACAGACAATCCTAGTGAGGTGGGGAAAAATGCATTTGCTCCATATACGATTTGGAATGGAGACGTCGAGATGGAATTTTTGGTAGTGACTCTGTCATCCCATAGAATGTAAATAAGCTTCTTATGCCAAGCCTTCTTGTTGTCCTGTAAGAGCCTTTTGATAATCTTGGTTAAGCTTTTGTTGGATGATTCCACCAATTCGTTACCCTTTGGGTAATAAGTCGTAGAATGTTCCAGGGTTATATTGTAATCGTTACAAAAATTTTCCATTTTTTTGGACTTAAATGCGGCCGCATTATCAGTGATGATATTGATAGGGTACCCGAACCTAGACAAGATGTTGGTCTCCGGAAACTGAATGATGACCGTATTGGTAGCCTGCCTCATTGGAACTTCTTCGATCTATTTTCTAAATTAATCTGTAGCCGTAAGTATCCATATGTGTTGCACCGAGGATGGAAAATGAATATCTCCTATAAATTCCAGGCCCCATTGCATGAACGACGCTTCGACCAAGATCGGTTTCAGTGGTAGGGGTTGCAGCTCTCTCCTTCCATCGAAGATCTGACACTCGTGGCAACTGGAAAATTCTTTGTAAACATTTGCAAAGATGTTGGGCCAATAGTAACCTGCTCTTAAAGTTTTATGCATGGTGGTTTTTCATTAGTGATGTCCTCCACAATCGCCTTTGTGGAATTCTCTAATAGATCATTCTACGTCACCTTCTGGTAAGAAACTCAGCAATATCCCTCCTAGATCTTTCCAATACAGAAAGTTATCTAAGATTCATATCTTAGTAGTCACTTCAACTTTAAGAACCTAGCCTTGGTCTTACTTAACCCTGGGGGAGCTTGCATATTCTTCAGCACATAAATGATGTTCATATACCAAGGTGAGTCGAGGAATTTCTGAGACACCTGCGAGGTCGTTTATTCTTGAGGGTTCTCCGATAGATCAACAATCAATTGTATTCCTATAACATCACAGTTCAACTGCACCATCAGCTTTGCAAGGCCCTGACCCTTAATCATATTTGTGGGCTTTATTTCGAGGTCGTATTCTAGCATGACTATGATCCACTTACCTCTTCTTCCCTTAGGGTCAAGCTGAGTCAGGATGTCTTTGACTAAGTTAATGGAAACATAAGCGATAATGTGGGAATGTAGTATGTAAGTCCTGAACTACTTGATGGATTTCACCAAGGCGTATTCTTGTTTCTCCATCATATCATACCTTACTAGAAAATATCTCGGCGTCCTACTGAAGTAGGCTATAGGCTTTTCAAAATTATGGTCATCCTTCTGTAACAGTACGCTAGTGATGGTATGCTCTGAGGAAAATGAGAACAAGATGAAATCCTTTGTGAAATCTGGGTTGGCCAATACAGGAGCTTTGGTCAGTGCTAACTTGATGTCTTCAAACAATATCCTATATTTGGGGTTCCATTTTATCTTGTTTCCCTTTCTGAGAGTGTTGGTGATATGCTTTATAATTTTCACCAGATTCAGGATGAACCTTCTCAAGAAATTCACCTTTCCCAGGAAGGACTATACCTCCTTTTTGCTGCGAGGAGTGTTGATTTTCAGGATTCCTTCTATGCTGCTGGGATTGATCTTTATACCCTCCTTCAAGATGATGTGCCCCAACATTTTCCCTTCTTTCATTTCGAAGAGTGATTTTTTTGGATTCAACGATATGTCAAAACTCCTGCATTTCTGGAAGACCCTCTTCAGATGCTCAAGGTGTTGTTAGTCAGAGTCAGAATACACTGTGATGCCATCTAGATAGATCACGATAAATTTTTCCTTTTCCTCAAAAAATTATATATCCATCGCCCCCTGGAAGGTAGCTCCAGTGTCCATAAGGATGAAAGGAATCTTAGAATACATGAACATACCCCATGGTGTCTTGAAAGTTTTCTTTTCCCAGTCATCCGAGTGTACCATGATTTGATTGTAATCTGAAAATACTTCCAGCATATACATCTTCTCGGATCTAACTACCTTCTACAGAATATAGTCCATCTTAGGGAACATGTAGTTTTCCTTGAGGTATAGTTTGTTCAATTTTTGAAAATCCATGCACAACCTTATTTTGTTGCTCTTTTTCCTTACAAGCACCAAGTTGGCAACCCATTTCAAAAATCTTAAAGAAATAATAATTTTGGCTTCGAAGATTTTCTTTACCTCTTTTTCAATTAGCAGCAGCAACAAGGGATTGATCCATCTTAGCTTTTGCTTGAAAGGTTTTTGGTATTCTTTGAGAGGAATGACGTGATGAATCACTTTAGTTTTGTAGACTTTCAAGTCATCATAACTCCAGGAAAAAACGTCGAGAAAATATTTCATGAGTTTGATGTAGTCCTGTTTGACCTTTGGACTGAGCATCTTTGATAATTTGATTATCCTCAGATTCTCTTGGGTCCCTATGTTGCAATCCTCGACATCCTCATCATTCGCGGTGATCTTTGTATTTCTGGCCACATTGTTTTCATCAAACAATGTTTCCAACGGAACCAATCCTTTGGGGATGATATTATTCTTTAGGTGCACTATGTCCCTCCCAAATGTCTAGTTCTGAAAGGGGTCGTTGTTACTGCGCACAGTTGCGCTTTCATCTTTGTCACAGCAAAACTCATCATCAATGTTTACATTAGCAAACTCATCGCTCATTTGGAGAAATCTATCCACCTGTTTGTCATCCTCAAACACCTTCCAGTACTTGATATTATTGGGCACCGTCGGCCTGTGTTTGAATTCGATCTCACACTTTCTTTTGGGGAAAATGGGAATTTTAAAAACTGAGGCCGAGGCGGCCAAGGCATCCGCAATTTTACTATGCTCCCTCAGGATCGCTGATAAATTATACTCCGAGAATTCTTCAAGGAGGTCCAGTACTAGGTTTCTGTACACCCTCAGTCTGGGGTGCTTGGATTGGTATATACCTTTCACTTGGTTTATGATGAGATCAGAGTATCCATGCACCATTATCCTCTTTGCTCCCAACTCTTTCAAAACTCTCAGACCCAAAATCAATGCCTCATACTCAACCATGTTATTTGTGCAATCGAAGGTGAGTTTGTACAAGCAGATTTTTGTGCCCACCTTGGGAGGACTTGTCCATACACCAGCCTCTGCCCCTTCCTTTTTGACAAATTCATCGAAGCTCATGATCCACATCTTGTTCTCCACACAGTTCCTTGGGTTTTCACACTCTTCTTCTTGTCGCGCAGCTTTATCCTTGACAGTCATGACGGTCGTCAGCTCTTCCTCTTCAAAGCTCAGGTCATTATAAAATATGGAGGAGCCGATATCACTATAGACGGAGTAGATAGGGTGGTTATTCGTCTAGGTCTTGCTAATCACCATGTATTTGATCAACACCTCTCTATACAATCGACTCTCTTGGTCAAAGACAGGAATAGTGGCGTATGACATATCCATCTACAGGGTTCCCTTCAATTTTGCGGCCCACGACCTGGACAATAGCATGCCAAATTTAGGGGGTATATCGGCCACAACCACATCCATAACCAGATTCTTAGAATTCATTTGGGACAATGACACAACTAAATCTTTGATCAGACCCAAAAATTTCACTTTCCTTGAATCGAAAGAAAAAATATCGTTATAGGGCCTGGTGATGTCCAAACCCAACTTGTCCATGATCACCTTAGGCATGATATTGTGCGATGTGCCCGAATCCAACATTGTGTTTGTTGGGTATGTGTTATATTCTTTGCACGAGTAGTAGTGTCTGAGTGCCTACGCCGAGCGCGCAGGGGGGTAAGAGGGGGGGTGCAGGGGCAGCGCCCCCAAATTTTTTTTTTCGGGCCGACATATTTTCGTTGGTTTCAAGACGACATATTTTCGCCAGGCCGACATATTTTCGTGATGACATATTTTCGGGACCACATGATATTAGGTGGTTTTTCGACACATGGTTTTTGCCGATGGTTTTCTATTTCCGGTTAAGGAATTAGGGTTTTGGACTAATCCAGATCATTGGGTTAGGGTTTTGGATGCCGCTGGCTCCTATATGTATATTGTATTGTAAACAATGTAACACAATGTATCAATATAATATATGCTGGTTTTCCCGGTTTTGGTTTCCAGGTGAAATGTCTCTGTGTAATGTTTGTATTTGCCATTGTATCTTTTCTGTTCTTTTCTGAATATCAGTTTTCAGTAGATATTGTACAAGGTTAGAATTTACAGTGTTATGAAAAGTCATGTCATGGAACCTAAGGCTGGCATAGAATGGGGGAATGTCCTGAATATCTCACATTTCCTCCACGCGCGAACCAAACAAAATGGCAGGGTGGTCATCCTAGACGTTCAGGGTGTCTGAAGTCTCTGCCATATTTAAGATCTTAATAATATGATCCTGATATTCTCCTTTATTGATGAGTTCATTGAACGGGATGGAGATTTTAATCTTGTCCATTTTCTTCTCAAAATTAAAGGGGGGGAGACTTTTTCTACGTCTTTGACGCCTGTCTCCCGACTTGTTTCTGGCGCTTTCCTTGGAACCTTCTCCTTTGAATTTCCCTTTTCGATCGCATCCTTGGTAGGTTTGTATTTCTTTGGTTGGCTTGTGGAAGGGGTGTCTGCCTGAGGTTCCCTTATGGGATTCGTCTGTTGAGGTTTTGTAGACACCTTTCAGCTCCTGAGGCTGTATTGCTTTTGGAACTGTATGATGGCACTGTGATAACCCTTCCTGAATTCCTTTGTTTCCCATGCAATGTGTCATCAGTATCCAACATAATATCATCATTTTTGCTCATGTAATGATCATTTTCTACCTTTTTTAGGAACATGCGTGTTTTCATGTCGTCGCAACAATGCATTTGATCTTGGATCATCTAATCAAAATATTCGTCCGTGTAATTGTTTTGGAATAGGAGGCTTATTTGTTGGTCACCCTGGTCTCTTTGTTTCCTCTGCCTAATCTGTGGGACCGGACCTCTTCTAAGGTTCTAATTTATTCGTTAGAGGTCATGTTGTTCTCAGGTGGTGGGCTTGTTTTCCACATACATTCTTTCCATCAACTTCTCCATCATCTTCATCATCAATTTGAGCTTGTCCTCCGAGGGTCAAGAAGTCGATGGTTGAGCATATCCTTGGGGTTTCTTCTTGCCTCTATTGAATCTTTGTTTGATCTTTCCCAATGCCATCAGGTTTACCTCAATTTCGATTGCGTCACTCATCATGGCGTATAAATTAGCAGATCTTCTCTCACTCAATAGCAAGGCGAAATCACTGTAAAAGGAGTCGGCGTATCGAAGTTGCGTGGCCTTGGGAGGCGGCTCCAATTCTGTAGGAATTGAGTTGTAGAACCTCATGAAATGGGTCAAGAACTCTTGCACCATCTCCTTCAGCACTCTCTTCATATTGGTGTACTGCGTCGGTAGCTGCAAAGGATTCTTTTTGTCTCCCCATCTAGGAATGAATGAATTTTCAAACGCAACGAAGTTGGGGATGCTTGTTGCTTGGAGGGCCTTGAACCACTTTCTAACCTCCCTCGAAAGACTCTATGTGAAAAATCACATCTTCGCATCTTCATGATACACCTCTTCTATATCAACGAAATCATTGAACCAATCCAAGTGAGTTTGGGAAGAGGTGTTTCCCTCAACATCATACAACTTGATCCTCTGGTTGTAGTTATGGGGGAAAATCATGTAGTTGGGCTGGCAAAGCAAGGGGGGTGAATCTGGTGGCCATTTCTCTAGGGGGTTTGGGATTTTTGGGATGTTCAAAGCATGGAATATGGAAACTTGTGGGATTTTGTCTGGTATCAGAGATTGAAATCTCTTCTCATTGAAGACTATATAATCCAAGATGGTTTCTGATTTAGACTTGAACAAGGTTTGTTTGAACATGGTGTCAAACTCGAGGTAATCAATGCTTTACACATCATCCTTGGGGAAGGACAAGATTCTTTCTAGGTAATAGAATGGGTCTGGTGCCTGCTCCCTTTCCCTGTGCAGAAGCTTCTCGGGGTCACACACGGGATTTATAGGGTTCGGGTCAGGATTGGCTCTGGTATAAATTGTGTTTGGAGACAAGGTTCCCGAGTCACACTACTCTTTGCTATTGGTCTCTTTAACTAGAGTCTCCAGGGTAAAGGTTTCAGCCAATATAGATGGTTGGCCCACTGTTACCCTCAGGGGTGAAAACTATAGCTTTAGACGTTCTCCCAGGGAAAGTTTCATTCAATTTCATCCCTGACAATGACACCATAATGTTAGCACTCGGTAATTTCTTTGGGTTGCATCAAAGAAATGCCAAGGTAACCTTCAAATCAAATTTAGGTTGGATTCTAACCCTTCCAACCAAATAAGGCACTCTCAGATGTCTAATGATTGGTAATAACTCAAAGGATTCATCAATAAATGCACAGAGGTCAGATTCTACAATAGGACATGTTTTTTTTTTTTTTTAAAGGGTTAGTAGGACAAACAAGGAACAAACCATTGGGCAATGGATTCAAAGTATGATCTTAAATATATTGATTTAATGACTGGTTGTGTGCTTTCTAAAAAACATAGGCAAGGTAAGTGATGTTTTTTAGAAAATAATAAGTATTGAGATGGCAGTAGAAAATAGAAGGGGAAATCCCATCACATTGAGAGCATCTATCAAAGGATGATTTCTCAATACAAATTTATAATAAGAAACATAAAGGGAATATAGATCACCATGTAAAGAGCATCGAATATAGATGAATTATGAACATGAAATCCAAACATAAACAAGTACTCATTGCATGAATGGAGCATAAGATAAGATGAATTACAAACATATACTCTCAGTCAAATAATGGAAGAGAACAAACAATAATGAGGGAAAGAATTAACAGGAAAAACACACTGATAACAACACTGTAATGAATCTTTGCTTCATGGAAGCCCTGTACTTCTGCATTAACTCATAAGAAATGTTCAGGAAAATATTACACTGTCCAATAACTTCTTTGACTGAAAGTCCAACCCCGTTTACATCAAAATGACCCCCTTATATATAAAAATAATGCCACATTTGGTTGTTAAGGTCGAACTACCACCTCCTAGAATCATGGATCTGGTTTCTTTGAAAGAGAACAATAACTTCAATGGATTTACTAAAAATGGAAAACCCGACTTTGCCAAATCATAATCGTAACCAAAATATTTTTTACAATCATTGATCTTGATCAAAATTAGACCATATGGTTATGATAATTCATCATGTTCATTGTTGGACACTCTGTCACCCCTGCACAACAAGTCTTCTATGCAATAGTAGCCTACAACAAAAAACGAAGCGGATTGTGCAACAAACTGGGAAAATAGGCGTTAAATATGACATCATATCTAATGAATAGAAAATGATTTTTCAAAACTAAGAGAGTTTTTTGTAGGTAAGCTCGTTTCAATTAAAAACCTCTCTCTGTTTCATGAAATTGATCTCCATATGGTCGGAATACGTGTCTCAAAAACATGTCTCAAACAAGAAAGCATGAAATCTAAAAAATAGGGCTCAAATATTCATTCAAATCTCCCAATCTTTGACACCTTTTACAAATATGAGAGAGGTTTTTATTATTTGGATGTTTCTCGACAACAACCTCTCGGGGATTTTCAAAATTCCTCTCCAATTGGTCATAAATGGATCTTTAAGTTTACCACTAAACCATTCATTTACACAGCACACCATGTATCTTGTGTGCAGGAAAATCCTCTACGCGATGACATCTTTTGCACAATGACATTCCCTATGCGAAGACATTCTCTGTGCAATGGAATATTATGCGCAACAACATCCTCTATGTGACAACATCCTCTGCATGATAGCATCTTCTGTGCAACGACATTCTCCGTGCGAAGACATCTTTTGTGTGGCAACATCCTCTATGCGACGAAATCTTCTGCACAACAACATCCTCTGCGCGACATCATCCTATGCACGACAAAATATTCTACGCGACATCATCCTCTACGCAATGACATCTTCTGCGTGATGGAATCTTTTGTGTGATAGAATCCTCTACGCGATGACATCTTCTGCGCGACGACATATTCTATGTGACAACATCTTCTACGCATCAAAATCCTCTGCGCAACGTGCAACAAATGAAATAAGCAAAATCTTGTGCACAACGAACTTGCACAACGAGTATTCTTTTGAAGTTTGCAATGCTACCGATGACATGGGGTGTCATGATTGTTCCTTTTCTAACCTTATGAAAGGTGATGATGAACTATAATACCTTTTGACAAGATATTCACCCTAACCTATGACTCATCTAGGAATTCCTTGATTTTCCGAAGATCATGCCATGACTTTGAAAACTCTGGACAAACCTATAACTTTGGCTATGAAAATAATGGTGCTAACAGTTGGCTCTAATGAGGATGCTATCCTCCGAGTGAGGTATCAAATAACTCGTAGAAACTGTGCCTATCCATTAGGTTTTTCCCAAACCATTGAAAACTCTGCTCTGACCTGTCACTTGTATCCGCTGAAAACCCAAAATTGTGTATGATTCAAACTGAAATATGTAAACTAAGCTGAAAATGAAAACTGCAGATTGCTGAAAGAAATGCTCATAGAATGAAGCTTATTCATACTCCTACCTACCCTACTTTACAAAGAACATATGCCAAATAAAGTAATACCATATTTCCAATGAAGCCAGTCAAGAAAATGGTTTCTTAACTGCAACTTTCTTTCAACTCCTCCAATCATAAAGTCAAAAATGAAATATGACAAGTCATTCCACCATCTAAAATTGTCCTCATGTTCAAACATTGCATAGATCATTTTGATTGAAGATTTCAGTAGAGATGCAAAAGGATCCTTGAGAGAACAAACAACTATGACTTCTTTACGACGAACAATGAGATCATATTTAAATGGTTATGTCTGACAGTTCACATTGTCTATGTCATAAAAACGTTTTTGAACAACATCTTTATTTCGATATAAGGTATGTTTAATGACTGAAGATTCATTTTCTATTGGTAGGATGAACCTTGGACTACTAAACTCAGGCCTGAGATCACAATGCTTGTAACAATGAGCCATTGCAGCCTTATACCCTCTTTTATATTGTTCTGAATGAGTTAATAGTGCTTCATCTTTCTTCAATTCATATTGTTCTTGTTGTTGGCCAGAAAATTCTTCAAAAGGAGATGAATGTTGGGATATCCTTTGTGTTTCTTATTCTATCTCAAGTTCCATAATAAACTTTTGTAAACATTCTAATTTATATTTTTGACTAAAGATATGTGAGGAATACAAATAAGATAATAATGAAGAATGAATATCTCCACACCAGTAATTCTTAGGAGACATATCAATCCAATTTATGAATTTTTGAAGAGAAACAAGGTCTGCCACCAACCTCGTTGTTTTGTTTGATGAAATACCTAGATCGAAAGCCAAGCTTGCCATTCTGAAGCCAAGAAACTCTTCATACCTCGAGCTCTTTGAACAATGAAGTCGCCATGAAAACTTTAGCTCTGGATTCTTATGCCAGTGGAATCACCTTCAAATTGATTTTCTGATGTGTGGAGTCGTTAGAGCAGAAATGCAACCAATATGTGCCTAAGAATTTGTTTCTCTCAGACACTAGAACTAAAACAATTTCATTCTTCCCGAGAAAAATAATACCAACCATCCCCGGCAGCGACGCCAAAATGTTAGTGCCCTGTAAACTTTGTTCGGCTGAGAAAACGAATGATAGAGGTAACCGACAAACCAAATTTGAGGCCAGAAACTAGCCTTTCCGACCTAGAGAGGGATCTCTCTAAGACTTAATCTCTGTACAGGTTATGGCTTCAAACTGTCGGCTAGATTTAACACTTTCGTACAATATTTCTGGTTTTATTGGTGAAATAAAGCGAGACCTTGGGCTATGGAGTCAATTTAAGAAAATGATAGAAACAAATGACTTAGTGATTGAACTTGAGAGGATAAAGGCTAAGTAAGCAACAATATTTCAATTAAAAATCATTGTGTGTGGCAAGATAAAAACACATGAAGCAACTTGGAGCACTGCTAGGGATGAATTTGGAGTTCACTTAGAAGAAACACAGTCGTCTAAATGATGCAAATCTACAGCACCGCGCAACGAATTCTAGATTTGAATCACATACTGATATAGACAAAATATAGATATGAATATAAAGAACACAAGAAAGCACGTACACAAAGAGAGAGAACAATACATCAAACTTCTACCATTAGAAACTTTTCTTCAAAGTTTCAAGACCTTTGCATTAAGTTTCAATCAATTTCGAAAGATACATTCAATAGTCACTATCTACACTGTTTTTTCCAACCAACCTGGCTTACATTGAAAAGATGAAATATATAGACAAGGGTGTGTCACTCGGGCTACCCTACTCTCTAACTACTATCCCTATAAATTAGACTCTGACTGTTCTCTTCTAGATGACTCTTTGCATGGCACTTTACTAAAAATAGAAACCGACTGTACTCAATCGCACAATAACCGATGTCTTTTCCATGACAGTTCAGTTATCAACAAGATTTCATTGTTAGGGAGTGATGTGTCGATGCTTCTCCTTTGATAGGGTATTTGGATGGTCAAGTTCTCTATCAGAATCCTACCACCCATTGTAATGGCCTTGATCTCTATCGCGTGATCATTTGTTGGAGCGTGCATGTGGCGGGTAACCGTGAACTGTCACAAGTGTTTCCAAGATGACAACACCAACTAGGGGACAATGCCTTTCTTCAATATCTTGCATGTCCAATGTACACCTATCCTTTGTAATAGATGGGTCTCCAGTGTGGCACATCATATGCTTTCCACGCAAGTACCTGTTAGAGTCCCTACTTCCGGGTGGACAACATGACACGGGGAGACAAAATCCATGCCACGTTTGAGAAGACAAAAAACAGAGTCGGTCGATCATGCTTCTAGCCTCGTCTGTAGTTTTGATATCCGAAGCGTTCTCCTAAGAGACCAGTTGTGCCTTTTCAGATTCATTACTTGTCTTTGCAAAACTGCGTTCCCTTTCAACCTCTTCTGCGCACTGGCTAGATCCATGCAGACATTTTCTAGTGTTGGTCCACATTCATTAAAGTGCTTTGCATTTCTTTATTTTGACATCCTCTATGCTTCTCACAGCTAGATGATTGTGTCTTGTGCTTCTCTGAATTTCCTCTTGATACAAGTCATGTTTCCCTCTTGTCCCTGTGATGTTGATGCCTCAAGGATCTTTTCTACTAACTGTTGTCTCATCTCCCTGTTTTCCTAGTATAGCTCACCAATAGCGAGCTATGCTTTCTTTAGCTGCTGCGACTATTCGTGAATATATGTGCCTTCAATGTCTGTCCTTATCCTTCTGCTACAAGTTTCTCGACTTGGACCTTCGACAGGATCTAGACGAATGGGGTGCATGAGTAACTCTTCGTCGGTCGAATTTACTTGGGCCTCCCCGGTCTCTTTGTTCTTCCTTGGCCTGCCCCTCTTTCTGGGTATAGACTATTGGGTAGGGGGGCTTCCAATGTATTTCCTTCCTCCGTAGCCCTTCCTATTTTCGCCTCCACACGGTGGGATGTTACTTTTCCTGTGGGTGAAAAGGAATCTCTTTTGGGGTCCCTGGTGTTATCACATATTCTTGAAGGGGGGTGTTTTCCCTTAGGAGTTGGCCCTTGGATGACGAGATGAGAAATAAAGGGGGGGATTAAAAAGCCACAAATGTGTGTCATCCAAATTCGGGGCACGTTGTGCTAAGGTGCGCACATATTGGGACAACGAAGAATGCCACTTCGGGAATTTTGAAGCGAGGAAGGCGTGCAACACCCCGACTCCCCGAGAAGAAAAGTCCCGAAACATTCAGGGATATAGCCCTAGGTCATATCAAAGGGGATCTAACACTCACTAAGCTCAAGTTCAAGAGTTTAGGAATCAGGAGAGTCGGGAGTGGCTAACATCAAAGCACCCGAAGCCCGAAGTGGAGAAGCGCACGAGAGTGGGCCCAAGGTCGTATGCAGGTAAAGGTGTAGAGTTCACGTGAGCTATGCTAAGGGCTGAAACGTTGATGTTGGTCGCAAAAAGAGGTCGCCACATTTTCTAGGTGCTAGGTCGACTCGACCTCGTTCTGATCCCAATGAAGAAGTTAATGAAAGTGGGGGGAGGTGGTTGAAACATCATCTTTCCCCCATGAATGGAAGGTCAGAAACGTTTGAACGAAGAGACATATAGGAATTGACAAAGCTGAGATTTCGTCTGACAGGGGAAGGTGTGTGAAGAAGTGACTGTATGAACAGTCTCAATGAGAAGACACAACACCATGTAAGCTCGAGCATGCCTCTGCTATTGTTTATGAAATTTTTGAGTATATGTAGAGAGTTCTGTTATTTTTGTAGAGGTGCTTGGTTGAGCAGAGATACTAATTTTGTAATTCTTATGATGCCAGAGCTGTTCTCTGGTTATATAATCGATTTGAGACTTTCATGTTAATAGAATTCATTTTCATGTTTCTTTCCGTTTTGTCTGTAAATGTTGTCTAAAACACTTGGGTATGGAGGATCTAGCCAAGGCTCGTTATTTTGTTATGATGTAGGTTTGATCATGGTGATGTCATGATCATATTCATTCATTTCCATGTGTTTTCTTTTCCCTCTCACACTGGATGGCTTGGGCATGGAGGATCTAGTCAAGATGTCACAATTGCAGGATGATGGAGGTTTGATCATCATGTTGCTATGAGTGTGTTGATTTCAACACATTTCGGTGTCTAAAGCAAGAACTCAGGACTGCTATTGAGTTTGATTTTTTCATCTTCAAGCTACTAGAAGACTGGATGCCCATAGTGATCTCGTTCACTTATCTCACTAAGTCTTCCCTCTTCTCTCGCTTTAACTCAATTTTCCTGAATGAAGTTAATGTGGCCCTCACTTCCCTGTACATTTCCTGTCCAGTTCCGTGTTGAAACATCATTCAGATTTTGAGTTTTGTCCATTGACCTCCATCCATACAAACCAACATCCACCTAAAATCGGATGGGTATTGGGCTTATCTTCTATGCAATTGGAAGGTGAATTCTAGTGCTAACACCTGGGGATGGCGGCTGTGAGTAGAAATGAATCCCAGATTTCTCCCAATCGCCTCAACTCCTCAACTATCAGTAATTCGATTAGCGAGCCGTGAGATAGTTTCTTCTTCAGTTGGTTTGCTTCCATTTGGACATTGTTTGCCATTTCTCTGAGTCTTTGGTGCAAGAAAAATGACAAGTTCAACAGTCTCCTTCCTTTGAAATGCATCAACATTCTGATGTGATGTGTGTGTATTCTTTCAAATATTCCTTCACAGGTGAAATATTTATTAATCGCCCTCAGCAGCTTCCATAAAGGCTCCTGTAGATATCGACTTAGAATGTGCGCTTCAACCTTCCCATTTAAACAATATGGTTTGATAAATTCCTTGTAGCATAGCACATCCAAAGGCATGCCTTTAGACCACCTTTCACCACGTGGAGGGATCTCCATTGCGGCTGACAGGGTTTCCTCCGTCACCTGAAATGTATTTCCCACAATTACTGCGCGGAGCCCTTTGAAACTGAGCACGAAGTGTTCCTCCATATTCATATTGAATCCTTGGATTTTCTTACAAAATAACATGCATCCGACATGTTCAAAAGATTCTCTGACATCTGGATCTTCATTTATCAACGTCAAGTTTTGAGGTTAGGCCCAAAATTTCTACCACTTCATGCACCTTTCCTTATGTTCTGGGATGTTGTCATGTTGTACTGCGTATTTGTTCTGTGTGCGATGGATTTAGCATGCATCCAAGGCGGTAATATTGCTTGACCCGGGTTTGTAACGCAACTAAAGGAAATCAGCTTTCCCACCATGATAAACTCAGGGCTCACAAGAAGAATTACAGATAGTGCATAAACTTGGTTGGTGAACAGAATACATGCAGAGCAACCAGAATTTATAGTTGGGTGGGTGAGATATGGAATTGTGTCAGGGGACATTGAATCCATGGTGACTGGAGGTTTCGAAGAAAGCCAAATATTTTGGCATCACATCCGCGTGATAGGTACACTTTGGGGCGTGTAAATTACAACTGATAAGAGCTGCAGAGTATACATGATATGAGCGCCGTGATTTTTCATTCTTTCTGACTTCATAATGAGTTGATGATGGTCATTGTGTATGCCGATGTGACTTCTATTTAACAACTTGTCTCGACCTTTTTCACGTAAAACCTTCTCTTCTAATAGGACTCAACTCTTTGGGAAAAAACCTTTACCACTTACACATGTTTTGATTCTAACATCCCTTCCCAACTCCAAGGGCCAACCAACCACTTGCTGACTTCCACCCATTCGTTGTTGTACCTGACCTCACATGCTTTGACACACAAACCATGACTCGACTAAGACTGACTCTAACTAAAAAAATGACGGTGCTAACAAACTTAACTCTAGAAATGTTGTCATCAAATTGACACATAAAGGAAGGGTGCAGAAGAGGATTTATTTAGATGTTCCCACATGTCATTCAACAAATTTTTATAGTCTTCTTTCGCTAATCATACCTGATTGAATTTTCGAGCTGAGGGGGGAGACTCACCACCAGAATTAGGGTTGAAGAGGATTAGTGAGTAATTTGAGAGACCTCAAACAAACACCCATGACTTCATTAAAAACAGTTATTCAACAATGGTTCTGAAACAAAAGTGATCCAATATTTTTGATATAGCATCTTCTCCCACACAAAAATTTCACCAGATAGGAACCAATTTCACAAGATCAATATCTACAAGGTGGTGTTTTTCAATGAATACTAGAAATAAACGTCTCTATGTATCCATATTAGGACTTTTCCCCCATTCATTTCTTAAATATAAAGTAAAATGCAATTCCCCTCCAACAAGAACCATTGGATTGATCAGAGCTCCTAAGCCAACCAAATTTTCCCAAAAAGGGATTCTATCAGAATATGGCCTATAGATATTAAGAAACTCCAAGGTCTTTAATTTCATCCTCACCAAAATAGAAGAAATGAAGGATGTTGAAGAAAGATATTTACAAGTTGGACTCCAACCTATGAGTAATTCTCCTAATTGACCCACTGCATCAACAAAATAAAATGACCAACTTTTAAGCCATAGTTCAAAAATGACTCTTGCTTTTGAGACTTCAAACTTATTTATTGAATTAAAATTACATCTATATTATGGCTCAGAATGATACTTTTGAGGGAAATTTGTTTTTAGGTGCCCCCAACCCCTCTTGCATTGAAAGACAAAACAATCATGAGGAGGCCTCATAAGGGGTTTCCTTGCTCCAAGATCCCTTGTGATGGTGTATTGTCTAACTTCCTAATGTATTGAATATATTTTTGTTGAACTTTCAAAAGGTGAAACTTCCTTCCTATAGGATTGGGTTGAATAGGGTATAGGGAGAGGTTTCCTTGTAAGGAGGAATCATCATTTTTCTTCCCTCTTGGCCTTAAGGCACACCCAAATTTAGGAGAGGGGGAACCTCCTTCTTTTATTTTATTTTTATTTTTGGGGGGGATGCTGACAATTATTCCAGAGACCCTAAACTATTCTTATATTAGCACTCAATGATAAGCTCCCCTTGTAGATAGGAAATAGGACTAGGGGAAGAGGGACAACTACATGGAAGGGACAGTGTTGGGTATGTGTTATTTTTTTTTGGGAGGTTTTTCGACACATGGTTTTTGTCGATGGTTTTCTAATTATGGTTAAGGAATTAGGGTTGTTGACTAATCCGAGTCAATGGATTAGGGGTTTTATATGTCGTTGGATCCTATATATGGTATTGTATTGTAAACAACGAAGAGATGATGAATAAAATATTAGAGGTGCGATTCTAAACAAGTTGTTGGTTTTCCCAGTTTGGGTTTCCAGGGTAAAAATCTATATGTAATGTGTGTGTGTTCCATTGTATCTTTTATGTTTTTATTAAGAATATGTTTGCAGTAATTAATTGTACAAGGTGAAAATCTACATACAAAATTGGGGAACCTGCTAAAGTCCTAAGAGGATCTAGACCTTTTTCGATAGGTAAGGAAAAAAAAGGGGGAGAGAGGCTCAGAAATGGTTAGGGAAGGGGACAACATACTAGGATCAAAGACTACTAGAACTGGAACATTCTTCCTGAACTCTAGTGCTTCATCCTTAGTTTTTGTGCTACTACATGTGCCTCCATCTGCAATAGATGACAAAGGGAGGTTGTTATTCTTACACTCTTCTTTTGTCTTTTTCACCCATATTTTCTTGAAACGACCAACACTTGGCTTATGTTTTTTACATTGGGCTTGAAGGTGGCCAACTTATTGACACGTGAAGCAACAAAAGGGAACCCTCCAACAATCGATTCTTTGTACCCATTTGAAGTCTCCAAACACCAATTCTACATCACCTATCAATTCATCTCTGAGTCCTCAATTTGAGCTCATGCCCAATGCATTTCTACCTTTGTATCCCATTTAGGCTCTAAAGTTACACATTTCCCCAAACTTTTACTTGTTTCTTTGACAAATACTCTAATCCAGAAAACTATAGGAAGACCTAGAAAAATGACCCAAACCTACATGATCGATACATGAGCTCTAGTGGGATTGAAGTCAGTAGTCCAATTGTGGATTACCAAGCCCAACAGACCCCAACTCCATTTTTGGCCTAAAATATGTGTGCAATCTTCCTTTGATCGAAATATAAAACTCAACCATCCTTGCACCAAAGTATGGATGATAGGATTATACCCTAACATAGGAAACCAATGCAATTCTAACCATCGAGACAAATCTTCAAGATGAAACATCTTGCCACTAAATTAATCGACAAATGCCTTACCTAATAAGTATCAAATGTCTTCCAGCTTGACATTTTTTCCTATTGCCATGTCTACCTTCTCTTTCCTTGCTCTAACACATTTATTAGATCTATTTAGAGTAGAGCCTTGGACTAGGTATTCACCTACACCTTCCAACACCCGCCTCTCGTCGACAACCAGAGGAAAGGGTTGGGAAAGCCTACGGGATGAGTAAGTGAATCCTTGTGGGATATAATACCTCCTCTTTTGCGAGGCCAATGGATCAGGTTGGTGTATCCAGAGAATCCCCATGAAAAAAGAGGAAATGACCTTGAAAGAACTCCTCCTGCATCCTAAATGCCTATCCTTGACAAGGACTATCACCATAGTCCAATAGATTTGAATCCATACCATCCATCCTGGATCTTGTATGTCTGAAATTATCATTGATACATGGAAAATGGACTGGAATCCGACTTCGGAGCACAAAATACCATCCTTCAACATAATTAAGAACTCATGCTAAAACTTTGGATCACATAACATTAAATATAAACTTGTGCAAACCTGCATCCCCAAGCCTAATACTGCAGAGTTGGTCACCATATCCATTTATATTTTAGTGTTATTATTAAATTAATTGAATTTATTTATTTATTTTAATTTATTGAATTTAATTAAGTTTGGTGTAAATTAATTGTTATTTATTAAGTTAGAATAACATTCTAAAGAATATTAGGGATGGATAACTTTCATGATGAGTTGAAATTTTTTATGGGAAGGTGGTGGAATGAGGGATAAGGAGAGGGATTTTGGAGAGGTTAGGGGTTTCGAGTGGGGAGGAGGAGATTATGGTTTTGGGAGAGAGAAGAAACCAAATCAGGGAATACTATGTTACAAGGGATTTTGCATTGAGACTGAGATTTTGACTCGGTATCCTAGACATACTGGTGGGTTGTGGTTCTAGGGCTTTGGGCATGGAGGGATAGAAAAACCCCTAAGGTTTCCTAGAGATAGGGAGCGAGAGAAGTTTGTTCCTAGCTAGTCAGGTGGAAAAAATCCAGTTTTGAGTAGTTTCGAGGGGTAGACAAGGCAAGAAGACACCTCAGGGATAAACTACAGATTTCATCAAAAGAGTAAATCAAATAAACTTAGAGGTGTTTTGCTTATTCTTAGTAGCTAGTGTCAACTTGTCATTTAGGAGGCTGTAAATTGGAAATTTATTGGATTTTGTGTTGAAAATTTCAATATCTATTATAATTCTAGGATGTAATACAAATTTAAATCAATTAAATTATCTTTGAAAATATTGAAAATCATAGAAAAATGAGAAACATATAATTGGGCATGGAAAAATACAATTTTTTTATTAAATATCCATGCTTATAACAGAAGTTTAGAACAAATATATATGAGGCCTTGGTGAAAGGCCTCATAGTGAACTTCAACTTTTAATAATATTTTTTTACAATATTATTGTTGTTGTTGGTTAAAATTAATTAAGTGATATTAAATAACTACACTCTCTTACTTAAAAGTCTAAAAAAAAGTTTTTTTAGTTTGGTTATACTTTGAAGTGTTATGTAGAGCACTAATATGGCACAACTTTTATTCATCAATTTAGTTTAGAAATGTTTTAAAGACTTGAATTTACACTTGTGACATTGTTAGTGGTTATTAACACCTAAATCTATTCAAATCTGCTTCAATTTTTATAGACCAAGTTTCAAATGATTCATGATTATATTAAGTTTTTTCTTTGAACTATATACAACTATTACATTAAAACATTAAAATAAACAAAATAAACAACTTTTTGTAAATTTTACTTGTTTTTGTTAACCATTTTCACAACTACATTTAATATACAATCAACATATGCAGTTATCATTGTTGAATATAGTTTAACTTTAATGTACTTAATATTAGGCCTATCATAAACTCGTTATTGAGCATAACCTCACACACACAAACACACAAACCTTATTGTTGCTAAGTTTTTTTAATAATTAAATATTAATATGAATTTTGTTGATAATTGATTTTTTTTTAAATGTAACTTTGTGCTTTCGTGTGGGCCTATTTTAGTTGATAATGTGCAAATCTATCAGATATTTATGCATTGAGGACATTAAATTGATAGCATGGTTGACTTGGGATTTCATTGTGGCAATACATTGCTTTTGAATTTCTTCAATGCATAACTGGATTATTCTTTTACTCCCAAATTTAACTCAATCAATTGTAGATTTCATTCTGTTAGCACTAGAAGTCGCCTCTAGATTGCATTGGAGGTAATCCCAGTACCCATCAGTTTGTATGTCACAATGAATAATTTAAAGAGGTCAAATGGGCACAGACTCAAGAAAATATCGTTTTAACTCAGCAATGTTGGACCATCATGCACAAGCAGTTGAGGTCTTGATCCAACTTTAGTCAGTAAGTTGTAGTAAAGCGAGTAGGAGGAAGAAATGGTGAGGAGAAGGTAGAGGTCTGCTATGGACATCCAGTCTTCCAGCAGCCTAAGGAAGAAAAAATCAGAAAATAAGATCCTCTTGGATTCGAAGTTTCAAGAAACTGAAGAGCGTTAAAACAGAACTGCGATCAAACATACATCGCAACAAAACTATTAAAATCCATGTGAATCCTTCAATCATGGACACTTTTTTATCAGAGGCAAATAATATGGAAATAGAAGTTGAATTTCATTAAACAAGAAGCCTCAAATCAATTTACATAACCAGAGAACCAGAGCTTCATTAAAACTTTACAATATGGGAGCTTAGCTCAACCATCCACCATAACAAAATATCAAAATGACTCCTATATACTCAGAACGATTTTCCACTTCGAGCAGAGGCGTGCCCGAGTCTTTGCATTCAAGGCTTTACATCTGCATGTTCTCTGGAAGACTGCACATGCAGTGTTTTGTCAGACGCGAGATTCTGTCAGACGCAATCATGTTTCAGTGGGAACCTGCAGAAGAACTAACTTGCTAACAGTCCGACCTGGCTTCCCATTTATGTGGTGAGATGAGTTTTCAACCACCTCTCTCACTTTCATTAACTACCTGCATCGAGATTGAAACGTGGCTTAATGCCCAGGCAACGACCACATGCTCCTCTCGGATAGGACACTATATAAACACGTGATTGCGGGGCCTCTCAAAGGTGGTTTGGGTTCACAACGCTTTTGAGCTCACAATCCACCACCTTTTGCCACGTAGTCCTTTTTCCAAACCACTTTTTCCATTACAGGATTGCTCAAGAAAATTATCGCTCGAGCACGTTGTGTCCCTGCAATGGATTGTGGTCGTCGATATTTTGATCTTGGGCAAGAACTTACTATCAGTTGCTCAAATCTTCCATCTTCAGATCAATGGATCAAATATTCCCTTTTCGAATTGGCGGCTGAGATTGCTTCATGGCTCCCGGCTCTGGGAAAATCAAATCTCAAACCTCTGTTACCTTTTGTTCTTTTACCTGGAGTTATATATCTGGCAACGCGTGGCTGTATGGAATTGGAAGATTGATATCCTCTTCAAGACTTTGGACACTTTGGGCGCTATACTTCACCCAAATCTATAGTTCCAGATATCTGAGAGCCGCTAGTCTGAACTTCATAGGGGATTTTCGTTGTTGAACCCTGGGCCCGCCTGTTTGTATTTTAAGCCCGAAATGAGTTTCTCTACATGTTGCGCTCGGACGCTTCCTGTGCAGACCATGAACTTGGACGACCTACTGCCCTTGACAACTATATGTGATAACATGTTCATCCAACAAATATGGGACAAAATCAATAATTGACTTTGCAATGCACTAAATCTACAATCAAAATAAGGATTTCCTTCTTTTACTTCCTCCATTTCCTTAGTCTCTCCTTTCCTTTTGGTCACCATAAGTGGGTTGAGTCGTCAAACCCTAGCAAGTCGTGAACCTTTTTCCTATTTTTTCTCAATACATGTTACTTAACCATCACCCCAACATGGGACAATGTTAATCACATCGTTGATTAACCAATGCTCATTCGGGGTTGATTAGATTTGATAATGGAGAAGTACATTAATTGATTTACTTAATAAAAAATTATATGAGAATAATTATCGACAAATATTACAGACTATTTTAGTTTAAAAAAGTATTTACAAGTAATTATATTTTCTATCTAACAAATGAGATTTTGTGAGATTAAAAAAATAGTGAAATTTTTATGGGGTAAAATTTGTAAATTCCTTCTGAATTTTCTGTGTGTGAAATGTTTTGAATTTAATATTAGTGTAATAATGTATGGGTTAACATTGATATAGGTACTAGTGCATGGGAGGAGTTAAATTTCAAGAAAATAATTCAAAAATCCTTGTTTATTATTGATGATATTGGTTGGTTATGATGAGTGTGATTATTATGTACATCAAATTAATATTAAAAAATTATGTCATTATTTTGTATTTTTTTTTTGGATTTGGGGAATCAGTAATTTGTCGGGATTATTTGGGTGAGGACCAGATTCAAATTTGGTTGGCTGCCACTTTAAACCCTAGGCTAGTGTCAACATCCCGCAAGCCAACGCTTGGCAAGAAAATTATGACTTAGCAAGGAACGAGACATCCGAAGACACACCCACAAGGGCGGTCCCACTCAAGGAGAGCACCTATCCTTCTAGACTTATCACAATAGGCCAAAAGGCCACTTATGGGAATTGAACCCAAGTGGGGAGGAGAACAAGCAATCCACCCAACCATAGGAATAAATGTTAGTGCCATTGCAACAAATGCAAGAGTCTAAATATAAGAAGAATTTTAAGGTCAATGACTAGAAGACATTACTTAAAATTTAGGCACCTATAAGGGAGAATGGAATTTCACTTGTTAGGAAGATAAATGAAACACCTTTTTCTCTCCTTTTAAATTTCCAAATAATCATATTTATTCGTTTGTAATTACAAACACAAATTTTAGGCTTGAAATTCCTAATTTTGCAAATAGTAGTAGCAATAGTGAGGATTATGGACATGAAGTTGAACCTATGGAAGAAAATGACAGAAATATAATTGTGAATGATGAGATAAAATATTAATCCTTAACACATTTATTTCCATGGATGATGACACACTCATGGACGAGAACTATGATCATATTTATGTTGTGCCTCTAATTGATAAGGCACAAAAACCCCTATAGGAAGGCTCAAAGACAAGTATTCTTTCTTCTATTTTGTTGTTGGTGAACATGAAGGTATTAAATAGCATTTCAAAATTGTGTCTCACATAGATCCTAAGGTATGCAATAGAATTCTTTATACAATATTTTGTCTATTTTTAGTGATTGTAATAAGGATGCAATATCCATGCATTACTTTGTCTTTCCTTAAAATTGTTAAGTGATATTCTCCCATGTCCATCATTAAATAATTTACCTCAAACATACCAGGAATTGTCTACTCTTACAGTATTTGACGCATGTCCTATTGATTGTATCATAATTATGAAGGGAATGTAATAAAGGTGGAATGCCTCAAATGTCCAATTAGTAGATATCGAACTAATCAAGTGATAATCACAAGGTTAACTCAATAAACCTATTGAATAACACCTTTGTTCAAGGGACATTAAAGAATACCCCTACATCATTTTCTATCTCCCAAAACTCATTTGTTGAATACCCTCCGAATACACTTTTCCAATTAAAAAATCCTCTATTTTCACTAGATATCCTAGGTATCCATTTTTCGTAACATTTTTCATACCTTTTTTAATGTAGACACCTCATATGTTGGTCCCAATATATTATCTATGTTTCAACTAATAATCATCATCATTCTTAATCCTTCCTCTACCTTAAAAAACACACAATTGTTTATTTCTTAAGCTATGCTTAGACTTGATCAAGCTTCCTCCTCCTTTTTCCTTCTAAAACCCTTTTATCTATACCCATAGGCATATGAAAATACACCTATCCAATACCAATATCCATAAGTATATTGAGATATCCATCTCACCCCTTTATCACCAAGTGATATGTTGTTCAACTATCACATAATTGAAAACCCCTAATATGAATGAACATAGTTCGGTATTTCCTAACTAGTGCACCACCCATGGTAATAAATAAGGTACCTCGTACGACTCTTGTCATATCTATGTAATTCCATGTTTTCAATGATTGTTCAGATGAAAAAAACATAGCACAATTAATGGATTAGCATGCATGGAAGAGAATTTAAGATGGTGTTAAGTGAATGATTATAGATTGTTCTTTACTTAGGGACATCTAGGAAATATGGCCCATTTTCAAAGGAAAATATTGCAATTTTAGACTTTCATTGGAATCATGTCAGTCCATTTGAAGAGATTAGATCCATTTACTCCATGTCACTAGTTTTTGTTATAAACAATATCCCTAAATAATTTTCTATCTCCCAAAACTTATTTGTTGAACCCCCTCCCAATACACATTTCCAATTAAAAAATACCCTATTTTCACCATGGATGATTTTAGGGGCTAAATTTCTCTCATGGGCTAATTTTCCATGGTTTTTCCCAAAAAAGATTCACTATTCTAAAAATTATTCGCCCAAATTCTATAGGATAAAATTATTTTACCTTAAAAATCGCCAAAATTTTATACAAAATATATAAAATCCTTAGAAATTTGAATATTTTTACAAAAATATCGCCAAACATTTTATAGTTGGCATATGAAGGATTAGTAATATTTGTCAGGGTTTCTACATTTTAAAATAAATTTCCATCCTTAAAATCATCCCTGATTTTCACTTACCCTAGGTATCCATTTTTCCCGAGACATTTATCATACCCTTTTTTATGTAAAATTCTTGTGTGTTGATCCCAATATATTATCTAATTTTCACATACTAATACTCGTCATGCTTGATTCTTCCCATGCCTTCAAAAACCTCCATGATTTTCCATGCTTAAGATACTCTTATACTATATCAGGGTTCGTCCTCCCTCTTCCCTTTAAAAGAACTATATCCATATCCATATGTAAATACACCCATCAAACACCTATATTCATAGGTATATTAAAATATGTCTTTCACCCCCTTATTGAAAAGTGATATATTACTTAACTTTCAAGTAATTAAAAACCCTCAATATGAATTAAAATGGTTGGGTATTTCCTAACTAGTGCACCTCTCCTTGTGACGAATGAGGTGCCTCATACAATTCTTTTCATATTTTCATAATTCCATGTTTCCAAGTATTGTTCAGGTGCAAAAAACATACTACAATTAATCTATTATCATGCATGGAAAAGAATTTAAAATGGTGTCATGTGAATGCTTGTTGATTGTTCTTGTGATAAATAAGGTGCCTCATACAATTCTCATCATATTTTCATAATTTCATGTTTCCAAGTATTGTTTAGGTGCAAAAAACATAGCACAATTAATCTATTGTCATGCATGGAAAATAATTTAAAATGGTGTCATGTGAATGCTTGTTGATTGTTCTACATTTAAGGACATCGAGGAAACATGGCCCATTTTTAAAGGAAAACCTTGCAATGTTAGGATTTCATTGGTAGTTGATGGCATCAATTAACTTGGAGAGATAAAATACATTGAATCAATGTGGCCAAGTTTTGTTATAAACATTAACCGTCCTCCTTGGTTGCCAGTGAAGAGGGAGAACACAATGTTGACATTGATTGTTCTAGGTAATTGTTTCCATTAATGTTTACAATGTACCAATTGAGTTTTCTTATTTGTTGCATATTTTGTATGTACAAGAAAATAGATATGTGTCTTTTCAAATAACCCAACAAATACCAAGTTAGAGATATGGATGTATATCTTGAGCCCCTTATTGATAAACTTTTAAAGTTATGCGCGAGCATCACTATGTATGACATCTCCAAACTACTTGGGAAAAACAATTTAAATTCTATGGAATACTTACATGAATAGTTGATTATGCCCCCATGCTAACACAATTGTGTGGTATGTAAAGCGCACTTTAACACCATATATCCTATAGTATTTCATTATTTAAAATAAATAAATAAAAACTATTTTTGTACTCCATTAACATTATTCTATATGTTGCATGCCTTCAAACAAAGGGTAAATATGCATGTCCAATATGTGGAATAAAAAAAATATCTTGAAATTCAATAATTTTAGGATAGGAGGTGGATGAAAAGTAAAATAATTTCCTCTAGATGAACCTATTGAGGCCTCAACCAGCCCTAAGTTTAAAAACATGAGGAAATCCTTTTAAAATTTAGACAAGCTTCACCAATGGATATTGTTGTCTCTCTTTTTGTCTTTATGTGTGATGATTGATTGGTAGCATGTTGGTATCATTAAATCAGCAGTTGCACATTTTCTTGCATTTATGTTAGTTTCATAATTAAATACATAATAAGCTTGATTCCTCTTCATGATATGCATTTTAATGCGTCTTTCAAGTTTGCATTGCATGCTTTAATTAATTTGGTGAAATGACTCTAAATTGGTTCAGGCAGGCTCGCAACCTCGTTACCATAGGAATCAATGTCAATTACTTACAATAGAGTTACACTCAACCATGTGTGGGCATTTTCTAACAATTGTGTGCTTAAATAATGGATGCCTAATCTCAATGAAGGCATCTAAGTGCTTCCATGTGTGCATAATGCAGGCATATGGAAGGGGTGGTATCATAAGAGTGTGGGTTCAAACTTGTTTTCATCTAGATTGACTTCATATCACAACCTTATTGTGTCCTTCCATATTATGTTTCACTACCTGATATCTTGATTGGGAACTTGTGGCTCCAAAGGACCTAATGGGTGTAAGGTGGTGAAATAGGAGAATGTAATACCCCAATTTTGAGCCCCATATTAAATAATGCATTTTGTTAATTTATGAAAGGCTAGACTACCCAAGCAATTAAAAGAGGTCAATGTGCCTAGAAAATGTAATGTTTTGATCATTGTTAATAATAAATACATCACTGGTTGCTAGATGGACAAGGACAATATTTATAGGGGGATATGATTCCACAAGAGAGGGGGTTTGAGGGGCTAAGTATTTATTTTATATTTTATTTACCCATTTTTGTCTTAATGGAGAATATTAGTTACATGAGCTTCTTAGGGGAAGGCAATGTGGCTCTTTAATTCCAAGAAATATATTAACCCATATTTTTTCTGTTTGGGGGTTCACTCACTCACTCACTCACTCACTCATTGTTCATTGTTCACACATTTCATTCTAATCTCTCTCCATTCATTGTTTCACTCACTTGTCATTCCTTGTTCATTTTGATCTTGGCTTGGGAAATAAAAATGAATTGTTGGAGAGGAGCTATGGTTGTGTTGGTTGTAATGACTATTGGTGTATTCCAACCATGAATTAATGCCTGCATGTCTGATATGCTTTTCCATGTGTTAATTTTTTCTCACAACTGCAAATCCTAAGATTCCCAGCATGGATATTCTTGACTAGATGCACTCGAGCCTTGAAAGGAGGTGGATATCCTGAGGGACTGCGTGGCAGAGAAGGGGGTCCATTCTCTTGGGTTGTGCAGGCTGGATATAAGAGAGCTAGTGTACCATGGATTTTTGTGTGTGTTGAGAAGCCTGTGAGAGCTTGAGTATTGATTGAGTTTCGAAGTTGAGTGACACTCTCGAATCATCCTTGTGGATTCATAGCCCTAGCTTGGGGTTGACATTGTTGTTGAAACTTGGAACAACAATGTCTACGGTTGGGTGAAACATCCTTGGTCTGCAGCTAGTTGGTGATTTGGTTCATTAAAGATAAGTGCTCTATGTCACGGTTTTATTTACCTGTGTATTTATCCCATTGTGTAGTAATTACTATATGTGAGATTCATGTTTATAATGTGCATGCTTGCTTGTTATTTACGTGTATTGAATTATATTCATTTATTTTATGTTGTAGCATGAATCTTGATCTTTGCATGTGAATATTTCATGCCTCTTTATTAATTCAAAATTTATTAGAATTTGAAGCTAGTTCATAAGTGAGTGTTTCCATCGTATGTGATCCAGGTGGATATTGGTGGCCACCCACCTGTTCCAAATTCCAACTGGCTCATCTTGAAATTTTTTAGTTCAACACGTTTCTCTGTAATGGGAAAATTTCTTTGTAATTGTGGGTTATGCACTTACGGGGCTGTCCTGAAGACATACACAGCATCCAGGTGGATATTGCTGGTTTCCCACCTATTCCAACTGGCTTATTTTGGAAGTTTTCATGTCTAAGTACATCTTTATGTACTTCCAAGTCTGTTTTGGGGCTCTAAAAACGTTTTTCTTGACATGCCATAGTCAAAATGTAGATAGAGTTAGATTTTGATGGCATAATGCGTAGTTATCGAAAATACCTTTCCAACGGGATATCACACACCTAAAACGGAGATTGTATGCAAAAGTTACGACCCCAGGAAGTTAATGTATTAACTTACCCCAACAGAGCCCACATGACTTTTGGCGCTTGATCTCCTAGGGTTAGGGTTTTGGATGTCTAGGTTTTTTGCATTCATATTTATCATAAAAAGGCCTTCAAAGCCTCATTGTAATCATCTTCTTGTGAATGAGCATAGTCATCACATCTCTTCTCAGAGATAAAACTGCCACCATTCTAGCGAGTCTTGCACTCTTTATTTTTACAGTCTCTGTACACTTATTTCATGAGTAGAAATCATGTATTGTTGTATCTCTTTGTTTCTCACAATTTTTATGAGTATTTCATTATAATATCTATGCTTTCATTTCTTTTTGAAAATAATACGGATTAGTGGTATCATAGAAGGATGTCTTGATCGTTTTTTAGTGCATGTCCCCAACGAGGTCCAAGTATAGCAAGTTGCGTCTCGAGCTTGTCTCTCTTAAGGAAAATCACTCTCACACGCCCAAGAAACCCTCTATGGTGGCAGAAAAGAAAAACGATGGAGCAAAAGATTCTATTAAATTGTTTCTTGAGCAATCTCTTGCGCGACAAACGGACGAAATGATGGATAATTTTCCCACATCCTTCAATGCTTGTCGATAGCAACATGCACATCTTCATCAAGCAACCACTTTGGAGGAACCTCTCCCTTCAAGATACAATTTGATTTTTAAATTCCAATATTTGAAGGTTAGATAGATGCAAGTGCCTTAGAAAAATGTTTGAATATGCTAGAAGGTTATTTCTATGTTCACAATTTTTCCGACAGGGAAAAGATCACCTTCGCACTCCTTAAGGCTCTCCCCCATGTCAAACATTGGTGGGAAACTTACTGTGAGCAAAGTTCCATAGAGGAATATGGAGTATATGGTGTCGATCCCACTTGGGATTTTTTTGTGGATGCATTCAAGGAACAATACTACCCTATTGATAACTATGAAAATGAGTACATGAGATGGACCACACTGTGGCAAGAGAAGAGACAAACAATGTCAGAGTTCACAACTATTTTCCATACCTTTCACACCAAGATGGGTATCAAAGAATCTGAGTGACATATGGTTCTAAAATACCATGGGGCTCTGCATAGGTACATCCAAACCGAAATAGGTTTCCTAAAAATATCATCATTGGGAGTTTCCTATTGATATGTTTTCAAAATCGAGCATAAATTTAGGCACCAAAAAAAATGGGAATTTGGGTCTATGAATCTTCAAAAACCAAAGAATGGAAAAGACAACCCTAACCAACAACCTCTACACAACCAGTCTAAGACATAGGAAAAGAAGGGTAAGGGAAATATAAAGAATGACACTGGGAACTAGTGTGACTTCCACAAAATCCCCTGGCACAACACTTATGAATGTCGCTCAAAACAATCATTGGTGGTCGAGGTCAAAGACAAGGAGTCGAACCCTGATTCAAAATCTAATCCAAAAAATATTGAAAACAAACAGATCATCGATGCATACCCCATTGCTATTGTCGTGACTGTAACAATTCAACCGGAAGAAATAGTAGATCCTGAAGAGGGGGAGCGTCTCTTCCATTCACAGACGTGGGTAAATGGGACCTCGTTGCATTTCATTGTTGATAACAGAAGCCAGAAGAACCTCATCTTAGCTGAGGTCATCAAACAACTAGGGTTGTCAACAACACCACACCCAAATCATACAACATCGGGTGGCTTCACCAAGGACGATATCTCTGTGTCAACCAACAGTGTCACTTTTCATATGGCATCCAACCCTTCAAGGATGAGGTAATGTGTGATTTTTCCTCTATTGATGAATGTGATGTTGGTTTGGGCCAACCATATATGTGGAAACGTCATGTTGTTTATGAGTCTGAACTCCGCAGTGTCATTATTACTCTGGGGGTCATCTCTACAGGACACCAAAGGTAATTCTGACTATTGTTCCACCAAAACAATGCCACAAGGTAATATCTCATACTGCAAAATTCATCCTCTTCACAGTCCATTCAAAGGATGGACAGAAGGCCATTACAACCACTGCAACCTCAACACATTCTATCTAGCAAAAGCATATTGCATAAGAGAAAGTAGATATTGTTTCTTCACCTAAAATGGTGCCTACACAATGCCCCATCAAACCCAGAGACAACAGGCTGGTGGAACATATTCAACTCCGCCAGCAATAGGTTCGTGATAGCCTTTCACAGACTAAGCAGCACAACTTCTCCAGCAAGGCAAGTACCTCACCAAAATTCAGATTCAGAAAATGCTTTCCCCTCTTCCCTGGGCACTCAACGCAATGGAGACCATTGCTTCCTAAGGGGGGAGGATTGATCCCAATGGATATTCGTGGCCACCCACCTATTCCAAATTCCAACTGGCTCATCTTGACATTTTTCAGTTCAACGCATTTATCTGTAATGGGGACATTTCTTTGTAATTGTGGGTTCTGCACTTATGGGGCTATCTTGAAGCCCTACACAACATCCAGGTGGATATTGGTGGCAACCCAGCTATTCCAACTGGCTTATTTTGGAATTTTTCATGTCACTACATCCTTTTGTACTTCCAGGGTTGTTTTGGGGCTCTAAATAGTGTTTTCTTGGCTTGCCACAATCAAAATGTAGATGGAGTCAGAGTTTGATGGCATAATACATATTTATCAAAACGACCTTTCCAATGGGTTATCACGCGCCTAAAACAAAGATCATATGCAAAATTTATGACCCCGGGAAGCTAATGTATTAACTTACCCCAACAGAGCCCACATGAATTTTGGCGCTTCATCTCCTTGGGTTAGGTTTTTGGATGTCTAGGGTTTTGGCATTCATATTTATCATAAAAATGACTTCAGAGCCTCATTGTAATCATATTCTTGTGAGTGAGCGTAGTTTTCACATCTCTTCTCAGAGATAAAGTTGCCACCATTCTAGTGAGTCTTTCACTCTATATTTTTACAATCTCTGTGCATTTCTTTCATTAATAGAAATCATGTATTGTTGTATCTCTCAGTTTCTGGCAATTTTAATGAGTATTTCATTATAATATCTCTTCTTTCATTTCATTCTAAAAATAATACGGATCACTATGAGTGGATGGGTATGTTACAGATTGGTATCAGAGCTTCTGGTTGAAACATTGGACTTGTATGGGTCGGAATGGGTGTGAATCAGGAGGATTCGTTGTTATAGATTCAACTGGTACGAATTTTGGGGAAAATCATGGAAACATTAGAGTGAAATCCCCAAATTCGTGAGCCAATCCGTGTTTAAACGATTCATATCGTTTGAGAGGTTTAATGGATTCAATCTATGAATTTGTAGAGTTGAATTCGACCTTGAAGATTGAAAAAATCAGTAATTTTAATGGTTGTGGTAGCACGGGGAAGCTTTGAGAGAATCGATGGTCGTGATTATGTCTGATCTTGTGATTAACGACCCAGATTCGTTCTTTAAAAGTTTAAAAATCTTAATGTTTTCGAAGTTTGACAAGGTTACTAGATCGATAAACGAGATTCATTTTGGGGTTTGAGAAATGAGGTAAATTGATAGTCCGCATTCATTTTTCGATCATTTGGGAAGTCAGAGGAAATCAACAGACAAAATTCAATCTTAGAGGTCTGAGAAGGTCATTCCCGACAGGCCTTTGGGAAGGAAGTGTCGGAAGGGCTTCGGAGTCGGGAATGAAGAGAATTTGATGGCAGGATCCTGATTGAACAAGAGTACTTAGATCAGTCAAGATCATTCTCTATCGTCATATCTCACTGAGATGTGTTTTTCATAAAGGAGTTTTCAGAAGATCTTGTTCAGAAGAGTTTTGATGGTATCGATTAGAAATATTTTGTGATACCCTTATGTTTGGAGCGAAAAATATTGCCTAATATTTTCAACTTCAAGTGTTCAGGTATCGAAATGGAATATTCTTCGATACCTTTCTTTTCGGAGTAGTGAAACTTCATCAACTTTTTGAACTCCGAACAAAAATTTTCGACAGAATCAAGAATGGAATATTCTTCGATACCCTCCCTTTTTGGAGCAAAAAAATTTCCCTAACTTTTGAACTCTAAGTTATAAGTTCGGACAATATCGAAAGGAATATTCTTCGATACCCTCTAGTGGGAGTGGCGACTGTTAACTACTCTATGAACTCCAAATGAAAAGCCTCAATGGTATCGAAGGGGAATATTCTTCAATACCCTCTTTTTGGAGTCACTTTTGAGCTCGATTCTTCATCACTACAAATGGGAACCTCTGACAGATGTTCCATATCTATTCTGATTTTAAGATCAACGGTGCAGATTGCCCCATAGGCAAAACTGCTCCATAATGTCAAAAACTGCAAATTGCCCTATTTTCTTATTTTTGCCATAACTGGAGAATATTAAGTCATATTTGGATGAAACTTATGGGTTTTTTCCGCAATGATGATCTCTACAAAAGTTCCAGAGAGGGTCATTTCCCATTTCTGCTTGAATTTGTCAAAAATGATGAAATAGTGGTTTTTGAAGATCTAGGTCCATATCATTGGAAAAGGTCCAGATTAAGCTAAAGTTCAATGAGAGTGTCAAAAAATAAGACATGGAAATAACCCATGAAGTAACTTGATAAATCTTAAGGGGATTGAAATGGGGATACTCAAATAGGCCAAAATCCACAATCTTGGGCCACTTTTTTTGGAATCTTTGAGATTTTTGGAGGAAAAGTGACCCTGGATCACAAAACTGAAAAATTGTGTTTACTCGACATTTTATACACTCATCATGAAAAACAAATGTTGTTTAGATAAAATATTCCAGAAGTGCACAGATTGAGAGATAGCAAATTTTGTCAAAGATTCCAAGTCTAGAAAAATGAGTGAAAAAAGGACAAAGTTGCAGATTCCAGATTGTTGTAGTTTTTTACTGGAGTATCATATTACAAATATTAAAGTTGATATCGATTCCTTTTCATTTTAATTATCTATGATTCATATAAAATTTTCTCTAGTTCCTGATATATTTCCTTCTGTAGTTGACAAAAGTTGACACTTCAATAAAATTGCACCAGTGGAGAAAATGCATAAAAAGGGATGAAAGTGGTTTTTTCAAGAAGCCATAACTTTCATCTAAGAAATCGGATTGGGGAAAGAGTACAGTCATTGAAAATATTATTCATATGAGAATAACATGGAGTTGTTATAATTGGGATAATTGTGACATAAATATTCATAAATTGAGCATAAAAAAAATGACATGTAGCGTTAATTGGCAAATTTGTATGATATGCATATTTCTAACAAAAATGGTTGTTTCCACATTTTGCAGAATTAGGGGTATAAACGTATCATTTCAGTATAAGAATACATATTCAAGAAATGGAATAAGGAGAGGGAGCTTACAACCATGATAAAGAGGCCAAAGGACAAAATATCAGTGTTGGTAATGCAGAGACAATCAAATGGACACCAGGGCAGAGGGGAGCAAGAAACATTAATAGAGATTGTGAGAAGCATGATGATAGAAGTACAAAGATACAAAGAATAAAATGAGATACTGATAAGAGAGAAAAATAAGATAAATTCTCAAGTGATGCAAATCTTAAATCAATTATAGAGGCAAATGAAGAATGGATCAAACTCAAGACAAGAGGAAGAGGGCAGATATCATGAAAGAAAATATAACTACAGAAGATATAGTTATTCAATAAATACTAGCATAAGTCATATACATCACTCACCTCACTCAACAAGGAAATTTTATGCATTTGAATATTCCATAAGTAGTCGAGAGGTGTCTCATGTTAGGCACCATAGAAGAAGACACAAATTGGACAGTTTGAAAGGAGAGTTGAGGAAGCTTAAGCCACCATCCTTTGATGGTGAAAGAGAAAGGGAAGATGATGTTGAGGCATGGTTTCTTGAGCTCAAGAGGTATTTTCAATTGCATAACTACTCATCAAACCTAGAAGCTAGAATCGCCACTTACCATCTACAAGGAAAAGTTGTTATCTAGTGGGATCAACTTAAGAAAGTTGAGCAAATAAATGAGAGCAGAATCACTTGAGAGAAATTCAAGAAATATTTTCAGAAGGAGTACCTTTTAGAGAAATTCTATGAAAAGAAAATGCAGGAGTTCTTTGAACTCAGGCTAGAAATCATGACCATAGCAGAGTATGAAAAGAAGTTCTTGGGACTATTAAAGTTCATTTTTATAAAGGATGAGAAGGTGAAAATACAGAGGTTTTTGAGTGGACTGACTTCATTTTATAAAGAGAATATTTAATAGGATGAGCTCGGGACTTTGACTGAGACCATTAGGAAGGGTAAGTACCTATATGAGTAAGGCAAGGGTAGCGAACCCATGCACAAATCTTGGAAGGATAAGAAGAAGGATAAATCTAATTAGAGGAGGAAGGGATTCAAATCTCCTTTCAACAAAAATGGCCCTAATAAAAATCATCAATATCAATCTGCTAAGGATGAATCCAAGAGAGAATACTCCTTTGGAAAAAGGGAAAGGCCACCAATTCAATGTTCAGGATGCAAAGAAGATCACTTATACAAGGATTTCCCTCATAGAAAAGACAAAGTGAAGACCGTGCACAACATCCAAGAGGATACAATGGTAGAAGACATGGGAAGAATATATGCAGCCTTAGATAATCGACAAGTAGAGTACCAATCTAGTATGATTGAGGTGGAAGGTAAGATCATTAATCAATCTGTTTCTATTTTAATTGATTTAGGAGCAAGTCATTGTTACATTGATCCTAAATTAGTGGATAGTTTACATTTGGAGAAAAGTAAGCTTGAAAAATCAAGTTTGGTTCAGCTAGTCAGTGGAACCAAAAGAAGGATCAATGAAATGGTCAAAGGTTGTTCCATAATTCTTAAAGGAGTGAATACTAATGTTGATCTAAATATTATACCACCAGGATCTCATGATGTTCTAATTGGAATGGATTGGTTGGACAAGCATCATGTTGTCCTAGATTGTCATAACAAGGCATTTACATGTGTTGATGAAGAAGGAAAATAGAACACTGTGAAAGGAGTTCCAAGACCCATTTCTATAAGGATATTTCATCCTTACAATTGAAGACATGTTTCAGAAAAGGATGTCAATTGTATGCAACTCATGTGGAGGAGCCAAAAAATACAAAGGGGCCAAGCCATGAAGAATTTTCAGTACTACAAGAGTTTGAAGATGTATTCCAAGAAATACCATGGTTTCCACCAAAGAGGGAGATATATTTTTCCATTGATTTAGTTCCAGGAGCTACCCTAGTATCAAAAACACCTTACAGAATGAGTACACCAAAAGAAAAAGAATTATAAATGCAGTTGCAAGAATTGTTGAAGAAAGGGTAGATACATCCAAGTGTTTCACCTTGGGGAGCACCAGTACTCTTTAACAAAAGAAGGATGGAACATTGAGTTTGTGTATTGACTTTCAAAAACTGAATAAATCCACTATGAAGAATGAATATCCTCTACCCAGAATTGATGACCTCTTTGATCAGCCAAGAGGGGAAAAACTATTTTCAAAGATAGACTTGAGATCAGGGTACCATCAGTAAGAATCAAGGAAGAAGACATCATTAAGATATCCTTTCGAACTAGGTATGGGCATTATGAATTTGTAGTGGTTCCATTTGGACTGTCCAATGAACCATATTTGTTTATGTGCTTAACGAATGGCATATTTAGAAATTATTTGGATAATTTTGTCATAGTATTCCTCGACAACATACTTGTCTATCCTAAGTTAGAGGAAGAGTATGAATATCACCTAAGATTGGTATTTCAAGTGTTGATGGAACATCGGGTGTATTTAAAACTTAGTAAGTGTTATTTTTACCAAGAACAGATCCATTACTTGGGACACATTATTTCAGAACAAAGTATAACAGTGGATCCAGAGAAGATTGAATCCATTAGAGGATGGTCAGCACCCAAAAATGTTTCAGAAGTCATATATTTCATGGGATTATCCAGTTACTATAGAATATTTATAGCATGGTTCTCTAAGATTTTTTATCCCATAACTTCTTTACAAAAGAAGGGAATTAAATTTGAATGGACATCTGAGTGTGAAGAGAACTTTAATTTGTTGAAAGAATTACTTACTAGTGCACCTGTTTTAACGATTGTTGATCCAAATGAGATGTTTTTGATATGTACAGATTCATGCAAGGAAGGAATTGGTGGAATCCTCACTCAAAATGGACATGTCATTGGTTATGAGTATGGAAATCTTAAAGAACATGAGAGGAACTATGTCACACATGACTTGGAACTTGCTACCATTTTTCATGCATTGAAGATGTGGAGGCATTATCTCATGGGGAATATATTTGAATGAAAACATACCATAGTTGATCCAAATGGATGTCTATGGCTTCCCAACTATTCCAACTGGCTCATTTTGGCAGTTTTCCAGTTCGACATTTGTTTACTAGTTTTCGGGTCCCTGACTTCCAGGGTCATTTTGAGGCCCTAAAAAACATTTTTAGGGTTCGCCATAATCAATATGTGTTGGGATCACCACAATAAAAATGTGTAGTACTCGAATACACCTTTCCAACAGGATATTGTGTGCCTAAAACATATATCGTATGCAAAAGTTACGACCCTAGGAAGTTGATGTACTAATTTACCCAAACAGGGCCCACATGACTTTTGGCGCTTCATCTCCTAGGGTTAGGATTTTGGATGTATAGGGTTTTTTACATTCATGTTTATTGTAAAAATTCCTTGAGATCCTCATTGTAATCGTGAATGAGCACAGTCGTCACATCTATTATCAGAGATAAGCTGCCACCATTCTAGCAAGCTTGTTTTTTGCTGCATTTTACAGTTTTATCTTATTTCCTTATTGAATAGAAACCAATTTTACTGTATATATGTTATTTTGTGTTAAGAATATTTTGATAATAATATGTATTCATTTCTTTCTACTCATAAAACCTGGATCACTGGTATCAGATTGGTCTTCTCCTTGTCATTCTTAATGCATGTCCCCAACGAGGTCAGGGTACAAAGAATTGGGTCTCGAGCTTGTTTCTCTTGAGGACAAAATATCTCGCACGCCCAAGTGACCTCTCATGGCGGTATAAAATAAGGATGACGGAACATGATATCCCTTCAAAATTTTGCTCGAGGAAGCCCTCATGCAAAAGAGGAATGAGATGATGGATAGTTTTGTGCAAATCCTTTGGCGGCTACAAACAAGCGACACATCTTCCTCAAACGGAGTCTCCACCCCATTCAAGGTAAAAATAAAATTTGATATTCATATATTTTAAGGTCATATAGATGAATATGTTGTAGACAAATGGTTGAATCTGCTATAAGGGTATTTCTCTATCCATAACTTCTCGAATAGAGAAAATATTACTTTTACGCTCCTCAAAGTTGTTCCCCATGTCAAATATTGGTGGAAAAATTTCTATGAGAAGAAGGAAACATAGGAACCCTCATTATTTATAGTCACGGTCATCAGGAGTCCTTCAAGGATTCTATTAAGGATCAATACTACCCTGTTGGAATTTATGACAACCTGTATACAAAATGGACCACACTACGATAGGAAAGAGACCAAGCAATGTTCGAGTTCAAAAATATCTTCCATACCTTGAACACCAAGTTGGGTATCAAAGATTCTGAGCGACATATAATGCTCAAGTATCACGACGATCTACATAGATACATCTAGTTTGAAATGGATTTTATATACATCTCATCCTTGGGCGTGTCCTATCGATATGTCTTCAAAATCGAGAAGAAGCTCAAACAAAAGATGTGGAAATTTGGGTCTGGGAACCCCTCACAGCAAAATCCAGGAAAGGGCGGCCCCAACACGCATAAAAAAGTATAGAGAAAATATGGACCGCCTCAGGACAACCAGTCCAAGCTGAAAGCAAAGAAGGACATCGAAAAGAGAAAGAAAAATATAGGGAAGTGGTGCGACTTCCATAAGATCCCTTAGCATAACATTGTTGATTTCCACTCAAAAATGTTGCCGGTGGCTGAGGTGAAATCCTCTTAATCAGATGCGAGTTCTGACTCCAAGTCAGAACCAGAAAGGGGGAAACAGATCATTGATGCAGAACCCAGTGCTACTATTTCTACCACCAAGCTCCAACCTGGTGAACCAGATGAGCCAGAAGAAGGAGAGCGCCTTTTTCATTCACAGATGTTGGTGAAGGGTACCCTCTTGTAGTTCATCATTGATAGCGGTAGCCAGAAGAACCTCATCTCAGTAGAGGTTTTCAAGCGACTTTCTTTTCCAAAAAAATCACACCCACATCCCTACACCATCAGATGGATCTGCCAAGGAAGCAACATTCACGTCAGCCAACAATGTCCCATGTCATACGACATCAATCCCTTTAAAGATGAGGTATTGTGTGATGTTGCCCCTCTCGAAGTTCATAATGTTATTTTAGGCCAAATATATTTATGGAAACGCCATGTTGTATATGAGTCTATGCCTCATAGTGTTATTATTACTTTGAACAAGAAATTGTAAAGGATACCAGATGTAGTCCCACCTAGTGTTATTTTCTTGATCTCTGCCAAGAAATGTAGGAAGGTCATATCTCAGATGGGGAAGTTTGTCTTCTTCCTGATTTTCTCTCAAAATGAGAGAAATATCGCAACCACATCCAGGGTCTTCGCAGCCGACCTCTCCACACAAAAGAAGCAAGTGGATAAGGTCGTGGAAGCATACTCGAATATATTATCCTCACCTACCGGGGTACTTCTGCACTATCAGGTCAAGCGCCCCATTGATCTGACCCCCGATGCACCACTGACCAATGGGCCAGTCTATCACCACTCTCTATTAGAGAATGAGGAGATCAAGCGGTAGATCCAAGAACTTATCCACAAGGGGAAAATCCATCCCATATCATCACCTTGTGGGATCCTAATCATCCTAGTACAAAAGAAAGATGGAACCTGACAACTCTGCATTGATTACTGGTCTATGAATAAAATCACAGTCAGAAATCGATACCCAATTCCCCGAATCGATGACCTCCTTGATCAACTCAAGGGGGCCAAATACTTCAGTAAGATCAATCTGAAGTCTAACTACCACCAAGTCCCGATAGAACAAACAGATGTATGGAAGACCACCTTCAATTCAAAGGAAGGTATTTTCGAATGGTTGGTCATGCCCTTTGGCTTGAAACATTCTCCAACCACTTTCATGAGGATGATGGACGATATCCTGTGACCATTCACCAATACTTTTGTAGTGGTGTATCTAAATGAAATTCTCAATTACAACAAGACTTGGGCAGAACACTTCGAGCATATTCAACAGGTTCTACACACCTTACGACATCACAAGATAAATGAAAACTTTGAAAAATTCTACCTCAGCATGGACATGGTCCATTACCTAGGTACGTCATTGATCATCATGGTGTACATGTGGATCTAGCCAAGATCTAAGTCATCCATGACTGGCCAGCCCCAACCACACTCCCTAAGCTTCGAAGCTTCTTGGGCCTTGCCAATTTCTACCATAGGTTCATGTTAGCATCCTCCCATATTTCATGGGCCCTCAACCAAGTAACCAAGGGTGGTGGTAAGGAGAAATTTGTGTGGGGCTTGTCCCAACAACAAGCATTCGATGATTTGAAGCAACGCTTATGCTCAACCCTGGTACTTTCACTACTGGACCTGCAACATCCCTTTGAGATCGAGATAGATGCTTCAGACTATGCTATGGGTGTCACTCTCACTCAACACGGCCACCCCATGGCCTATCATAGTGAGACACTATCATATGTTTTTTTTAATTACCCTACTTGCGACAAACAAAATGTACTCCATTGTCAAATCCTATCGTCAATGGAGACATTACATTCTTGGGAAGGAGATAGTGATCCACACTGATCATAAGCCAATGCATTTCATGCAGAAAAAAGGAAATTTTTATAATGACCACCATCATAAGAGGTCCACATACTTGCAACAATTCCACCTCAACATCAAGTATAAAACAAGAAGCACCAACTGCATCGTTAATTGCCTCAGCAAACCAACAGTCGAGGCACTCACCACGGTGCTAGACTCTTGTGGCCATGAGACCTCTGGATGGACCCAAATCTATGAGATAGACTCAGACTTTGCCACCACCTATCAAATGTTGGGTGCAAACGCAGTTGTCGCTAATTTCCATCTTCAGGATGGGTTTTTGTGTCGTCTGGGCCATATATGTGTTCCATCAAGCGATCGATAGAAGATGATCTAGGAACCCACTACAACCGGGTGGAAAGACACTTCGTCATTGAAAAGACAGTGGCAATGTTGCAGAAACATTTCTCATAGTCAAAACTTCGATAGGATTTCAGCAAGTATATTAGGTCATGCACTTCCTACACTATTGCCAAACCGACCACTAAGAAATAGAGCTTGTACACCCCTATGCCTACTCCTAATAGGCCATGAGAATCCATATCCATGGACTATATGTCGGGCCTCCCTTCCACCAAGTGGAGAAATGACTGTGTTTTTTTGGTTATCGATCGCTTTTCTAAGATGGCGATTATGGTCGCCTACAAAAAGAGCATCACAACAGAGGCCATTTCCAATATCTTCATTGAACGAGTCTGGGTACATTTTGGAATCCCACAAACCATTGTCTCAGATCAAGACAGACGATTTCTCAGCACATTCTAGTCGAGCCTCTGGTCACTACTGGATGCCAATATCAACAAATCCACGGCCTTCCACCCCAAGACAGATGGCCAAATCAAGGTCATAAATCGAATGATCGTGCATATCTTGCGCATGTTTAATTCCAAGCACCCTTGCACATGGGATAAGAGTCTTCCCTATGTTCCAACATAGCTACAAACGAGACTTGCATAGCTCTGTTGGACAAATGAGAGGGGGGGGGGATGAATCAGTTGTTACTATGCTTAAACAATTATGCCCATTTTAAACTCTTTACAGAACACTCAATGGCGATCACAATAATGCAGGGAAGTAAGCAATAGAATATTCAACATCAATCACACACATGAAATATACAGAGACAGATATTTCCTGAGGAAACCCATAAAGGGAAAAACCTCTTCTTCTTGATATGATAAGTAATCTTTATTTTATGTACGTTATCATTCTTAGGAGCACCAACTCCCTTTGAGGCTACCACCTCTGTTTTACAAGCATCAACTTGCTGAGAGCACCAACTCTCTAGTTTCTCTAGCACCCACTAGAAGGAAGCACCAACTCCCTGGTTTCTCTAGCACCCACTAAAAGGAAGCACCAACTCCCTGAGTGTTCCAGTACCAACTGGATGGAAGCACCAACTTCCAATTACACAGGCACCAACCTGTATAACAGTTAACAATAGTTCTCCCTTACACCACCCTGCCACCTTGGTTTTTCTGGCTGTAACTAGATGGAAGCTACAACTCCCTATGTTCAAGCACCCAATTGAAACTCTGAGGACAACAGTCCTCCCTAGCATCTCCCTACCACCCTGAAATATAAATCTTTGCTTCTCATAAATTTATTACAGTAATAAAGTGTTTATCAATGGCTTATCAGTCTCATCATTGTTCTACTACACTGCTCTGCTATGCCTGCATCAATGTCTTCTTGCTCGCATCTTCTTGAGCTTTCTGATCTTCTTTTCTATCTCTATATGTGCACCTAGGATTTATATTCCTCTCTCAAATATTCATTTATGTTCCTTGCTTCTTTTTCTCTTTATGCTCTATGTCTTATCTCCATTCTATGCACTATGCCTCTTATGTGTGTTTCAGCTCCTTCACACAGCATGCTTCTACCCGTATAAATCACACTCAACAGGAGAAACCCTCTCTTCTCTATTCTGCGTATATTTATCATTCCAATTATGTGCCCGATCATGCACCTAACTCTTTGTTCTCTATATCAGTTAAAGCCAATAAATTATGGCTTCTTTGGCTTCTAAGCCCCTTCCCTCGGATGATTATCGGTGGTGACCAAATGCCTATCCAAAAAGGCACTTCCCGATTTCTGTCTACTAAGTGCTAGATGCGTTTCATGATATGACCTTGGGCTATGAGCTTCATGTGACCACACGATTGTGGGTGCGTCCATAGGTGGTTTGAGAGCAACCCTCTTTTCACCTTGCAATTCACTACGAGCCTCCACACATCCTTTCTCCAAAACCGTGGTTTCAATTGTGGCCCGCTCATGAAAAATTAAGACTCGAGCATGTTCTGGCCCCACAACGGAGCATGAACGTAAATCTCATGATCTTGAAGGTGCTCCTGAACGGATGGTTCAGATCTGTCCTCTCAAGTCTGTAGACCAGATCTCACCTTCCTACATCAATGACTAAGATTTACTTTGTGATCTGGGCTCTGGGAGTTTCAGATCTCAAACCTTGTTGTTGTTGTCTAGATATCTTCCAGAATAGAAGATCTTCTGACATATGTCCTATTCAATCGACGACTCTGCCTTCTTTCCTTTGTCCATGCACGATCCTTAGTCTCAATGATCAGTTGACATGTGGCCCTCCAAACCAACGGACGAGATCGATTTCGCCTTTCAGGGTTCAGGAGTTTTGATTCTCAAACTCCACTTGCTCCTGGAGCATTTCACTCGGAGTCCACGATCCAATGACATGTGCCCCTTTAATCTAACAACTATCCTCCACTTCGGGACTTCGACCTTCTAAAATCTCAAAATTTATTCTTCACATTTTCTTGGAGTATTTTCGCTCAGAGTTCACGATCCGTTGACACGTACCCTCCTGCACGATCAACGATCATAAGTGACTTCAGCACTTCAGGACTTTAGGCTGATCACTGCTTCATTCTCCTTTGGAGTGGTCACTTGTTGAATAAATCATAGGCGGTGGAAACTACTTGTTGTTGGTTAACACTTCCACTTACACTGTCCTTCCACTGTACTATATCAACGGTTGAGAATCCATCTAAAGTGATCTTCAGATCGGACGACTCATATCCACTTTGGGACTTCGGCATTCGAGACTTTGGGACTTAGGGCATCTGTTGGTTGTAAAAATCCTAAAATAAAACTCTCAGAGTGACGTCACTTACTTATGTCACTTGATGACGTGTCATGAGCCTAGTAGTTGCCACATGTCACTCAGATTTGTGATTTGCATGTACTTGAAGTGCCAAATAAACTTGACACTTGTCATTATCTAATTGCACCACGTGTCCTTGCTGACGTAGTCTTTCTGACATGATCTTTTGAGGTGGTCTTCTGACGTGGTCTACTGACCAACAGAACTGATCCAATGGTCCTCATATGTCCTCCAAATCCGATGGTCCTTATTCATTTCATATTTTCGGCCTTTGGGTTTTTCCAATCTCAAACTTTTCGGAGCGTAACCTCCTCGTATCTTTATATCTGAAGTGAATCTTGTTCATTGATCAAAATCTTAGATCGAAGGATCGATCTTTCTACTATCTAGCTCTTCTGGCGTATCCTTTCCTTCCACTTGGAATGATCCAACAGCTGACATAAATTTGCATTTCGTGAATTTCAAATCTCAAGCTCTCCAGAGTGTAACCTGCTTGCATATTTAGATCTGAAGTGAATGTTGTTCGTTGATCATGAACTTAGATAGAAAACTCAATATTTATGTGATGCAGCTTTGCTGACTTATCTTATCCTTCCACTTCAAATTGATTTGATGGTTGTTGTTTACTCTGGCTCTCCGGCTCTCCGAACTTCGAGTTTTTCAAGTATCAAACTGAAAAATCCTCAAAGTGATTTTCTTCGGAGTTGAGGATCGTGTGCCACCTGTTAGTCTTGACGATGTACGGTCCCTGCTTACTTCGAGACTTTGGGACTTTGACAAGTCTTCTCTCCTACACTCTTCCAAAGGCTTAACCTTCATGCATTTATTTCTGGATCCAATGACTGTTGATCCTCGGTGCTGATATCCAATGGATCAGATCTATACTTCTCCTCTACTCTTCCTCTAGTCACTGGGCGGTGATCTAACGATCATCAGGTATTCGGGATTGGTGATCCAACGGCCACTATCGTTCTTTCTCCTGAGATTTCTTATCTCTCTAACTAATAATATTTTCTAAGTGTTCAAAGGTCTTGCTCCTCCTACGAGTCCTTCTCTTGGACCTCGGCTGCACTTTTGGAAAGCGCAAAGCGCTATCTCTTATGAGTTTTTATTTTTGCATATTGTTCTCTCCTCCTCCTGATCTTATGCTTCTTTTCGATCTTTGATCTCTGCATACTCATGCTATTCCTCATGAGATTTTATTTTCATATTGTTTTCTTCTTGTCCTGAACTTATATTTTCCATGTTTTCCATCATTGTTGCTTTCCTCATTACTACTTTTCTTGCTTGTAAACATACCATCGTCGTTTTTTTTCTTGCCATCAATGACAAGCACACTCTACCTGTAAAAATACCATCGTCGTTGTTGTTCTTGCCATCAATGACAAGCACACTCTGCCTGTAAACATGCCAACAATCTCCCCCTTTGGCATTGATGGAAACCCTGAAGGGATGCACTGTTCTACTTACACCTCCAATTATAGCATCTAGACCACACCTCTTCTCCCCCTTTGACATCAATGTCAAAGAAAACATGATCCCTTGAGATGTTGCAGTACTTTTTGGAGGTATCAGATATTCAACCAACACAAACTCCCTCTAACAGGATGGACTCTCTTAGGTGAGAGAAGAGATGACACCAAGCTTCTGACAGAGATATTCAAATGGTGTCTTGGATAGGGGTTTAGTAAAGATGTCTGCAATTTGTTATGTGGTTGGAATGTAATGAACCTGAACAATCTTAATGGTGACCTGCTCTCTCAGAAAGTGATATTTTATGGGGATGTGTTTGGTCTTGGAATGAAATACTGGATTATTGGACATATTCATCTTCAACTTCAGCTATTTCCTCTGTAGTATACTCAATATTTATCATCTCTCTTACTGGGACTCTTTCATCAACCTTTTCTTGTCATAACTCAATGACTCCCCTTATGTTTCTAAAGGACGTTGTTGTCCTACTAGAACACTGTGCAATTGTAGCTCATATTTTTTTTTCATGATTCCTACAATCCAAGGCTTTTATGACCAAATCCATCATAAGAGAAAACAAGAACCATTACAAACACTCTCATACCTCCTTTGATTCATCCATGAAGGTGTCTCTCATCTAAACTTACTTTGAGGTGTATGAGTAGCTTATGGATGTCTTCCTTGATTTGATCTTCTAAATATTGCAGTATTGCTTTCATTCGTTGAACCTGAAGAAACTGAGTCATGCCTACTTTCCCTTTTTACAAATGAAGGGAATGTGTCAGACTTGTCTTCACCCTTTACAAATGAAGGACTTGCATCAGGTTTCTTAGGAGTGCTGATTTATTCCTTGTTGTATCCAAGACCGGATTTGTCATTTGGTGATCTCTGACTATCAAAGATATCATCCCGGATCATGGAACTGTTCAAGAACTTGATTTGGGTGTTTGACTTCTCAACCTTCTTTCTAAGATTCACAAATTCTTCTTCCAACTTATGAAATTCTTCTTCTTCTACTTCTTCCATGGGATAAATGCTAACAAAACATACTTTTATTGTATCTGGGTCTTCTTATTTTCTTGCAGGGGAGGATTCAATATCAACATTATTATCCATCCTTATGTTTTTACTTATACACAGAGACTTGTCCTTGTCTCCAATAATGTGCTTGGAACATCCATTGTCTAAATACCAGGGGTCTTTTTGTTTTTGAGCTGAAAGTACTAGACCACATTTTTCACTATCTTTGTTTTTCCATGTGTTGACATTTCTACCTAAGGGTTTTATCCTTGGATCTTCTTTGTGATTCTTCAAATGGAAATGTGAAACCTTGTGACCAAATTTATGACAGTTATATCATTCTAGCTCATTGTTCAATAGGTCAAAGTGATTGGTGTAGTGTTGTCTACTCATTGGTTGTTCATTATTTCTTGACCTCCTCAGTTGCATGTCTCTAAACTTAATTTGACAATTTGCAATATGTGGTTGTTTGTTACTTGGTTGTCTCATTCTTTGTTGTGACATATATTTATTCCTTGGGTGTCTTGATTTCTCATGTCTAAATCTTAAGGAACAATTTACATCTTTTTGGCCAAAGTTAGAACAGTAAAAACAATATCCATAGAAAAAATCTTTGTACCTGAAAAATGTTTGTCTTCTTTGAGAAGGTCAATTTCTTCCATGCTGATGATTTCCTTGAGTAGAGGGTCTATTATTTATTTTTTCTACAGATTCAGTTCTGGCACCATTTTCTTTACTCCTCCTTGGCAACTAATTATCTTCCTTCGTTTTTGCAGGTTTGATGCTGTCATTGGTTGTTTTGACAAACTTGATGGATTCTTTGTTGCTTGGCTGACCACTACTTGATCCCTCTTCATAATCCAAACCAGTTTTCAACTTTGGATTCCTTTGTTGACTTAGAATGGTGGCTAATCCTTCTGAGGATTTGATACTTGACAGATTATGGTGATACAAGGCTTGAAACTTCTCCAAATCTTTTCTAGTTTTCACTACTTCTTCTTCCAGAGCTTCACATCTTGCCTTCTTCTCTAATAACTATTGTTTTATAATTTCCTCTATTGTATTTGCCTCTTCTAATTCCAATTTTAGCAGGGCAATGTCTTCATCAGGATTTGTATTTCCTTTCTCGAACTGTATCAGCAATTGTTTTTGCTTTCTCTTCTTAAGACTGAGTCTGTCAATCTCTTCCAAAGCATTGGTCAGCTCTCCTTCCAAGTCAACCATAGCTTCTTCATCATTATCATCACTTCCTGTGATTTTATTATCATAATCCTCTTTGTCCATAAGCATGAATTCATTTACCTTATCTTCACAGGAAGAGTCACTATCTGTGTCTTCTGAAGAGTCATCATTGTTTACACATAAACTTTTCTTTTTATCAAATATTTTGGATTTGTACTTCTCTTCACCTTCAAAGTTCTGGTCCTTCTTCTTGTCTGGACACTTATATGCAAAGTGACATATCTTTACACAATTAAAACATTTGAAGGGCAACTTCCCTTGGTACTTGCCTGATCCTTTCTTTAGTCTTCTCACAATTTTTTCTTCAATTTCATCAGGCTCAGAATCCTCATTCTTATCTTCTTTAAATGATGCTTCTCTAGTGGTAGATTCATCTTTACTAATTATCATTTCAAAAGAAGTTAGAGTTCCTAGGAGTTTATCAATAGACAGAGTCTTAAGATCATTCAATTCTTCTATTACAGAAACTTTTGGATTGAATCTATCAGGCAGAGATCTTAAGATCTTCTGAAGTAATAATACATCTTCAATCTTCTCACCAAGATCTTTCATGGAATTCACAAACTCCTCAAATCTTAAGAAAAATTTACTAATTGTCTTGTTAGCACTGAGATCCACCCTCTAACTGCAAGAGGATAAGCCCAATACTCATAAAAATAAAGTAAAAGGGTTAAATGGTTTGAGTAGGTGGATCAGTGAGACTGAAGGGAGAGGAAAAGATAGCATAAGTAACTGCAGATCAATTCGGGACCATTAGGATATGGAGTCCTAAATATTGTGAATAAGGAAGGCATTTAAACTGCCTATCAGACAAAGGATTTAAGTGGTGATGAGGAGAAAAAGGCAGAAAATGTCTGAGTGATGAACCATGAAAAATGGGCAAGATAACGACAGATCCTCTACCGCCTCAGGAATCCATAGATTAGAGAGATGCTACATCCTAACGAGAAGAAAATAGAAAATATTTGACGAACCATGAAATATGGGCATGATAGCAATAGATCCTCCATCGCCTCAGGGATCCATAAAGCAAAAAGATTTCATTCAGACAATAAGAAAAAAAGAGATAGTGTGTAAACTAAGAAGACGATCTGATAAAAATGATTCAAAGGAATCTTGAATAACAAATATTTACAACCCAAGATCTCAGGAATACAAAATGAAAAACTATATAGCCCTGCTCCTAAAAATCTCTCGGCTCTCCAACCTCTGAAGAACACCCCCCTCTTTTGTCAAAATAAAGATCGATCTATTTATAATCAGCTCAGTCCACAACTTCCAAGAGTGTGATCTAGCCATCCCATTCAAATATCTACATCTGCGTCTTCTTCTGTCAGACTTTGCATGTATCCTCCTATCAGCCGCAAACTTATCTCAACATGGGCCAGCAGGAAAAATGTCTATCGTGGTACCTCAGGCTTAAAATTTTGTCTCCACGTCCATATCCTCCATGCCTTCTATTTATGGAGTGAGTCGAGGTTTCAACCACCACTCCCTTTGATTAATCGATCTCTCATTGGGATCGGGATGAGGCTTAACTCCTAAGGGGTTGCCACACGCTGCTCTCGGATTTGTCGTTATATAAGCACGTGATTGCAGTGTCGTCAAAGGCGATTTGGATTCACACCTCGTTTGAGCCCACAATTCACCATCTTCCACCACACAGCTCTTTTACTATACCATTTTTTTTATTGTGGGACTGCTAAATTTTTTTATCGTTCGAGCATGTTGTGTCCCCACAATGGATTGTGGTCGTTGATCTGGTCATGATCTGTGATATGGGAATACCTGTTAAATTTAGCACCACTGCTAAAACTTATCTACCTGCCAATTTTAGGATCATTCTAACCACGTTGGGAGATGGCGCTAATTTTCCCATTTGAACAAGAACACTTCTCGGAGGATGATATGACATGGTGGCCTTACGCAACTATGATGACATGTCATGAAAAAAGAGGCAACACATGTCACTTGGAAACAAGTGGATGATATGCCCAAAGGTGCCTAGACTAAGTGCCACATGTCATTGCCAGATGTATGTTAGGTTTCATGTCTGATGAGAGCGCTACATATCTGAACTGATGACTGCCACACAATTTAGCACTTCAGATCTCGGGGGTGGTATGCATGTAGAGCTGGAGCTCCGAAGTGAACGAAGACCGTCGATCTAAGGAGGACGCACGACTGGGATCTGTTAACTCTAGGAGAAAACACTCTATATGAAAGCTAGAGGGGAGGAGATAAAACTCCCAAAGTTCGGATTCTTAAAGTAAATATTGATCGTCTGATGGAGAAGGATGTGTGTCACCTGATCTGCAACTTCGAGAGAAAGTACTCCAGAGGAAAATGAGAGGAGAAGCCCCGAATTCCCGAAGTAAACAATGATCATTCGATCTGGAAGGATGTGTGGCACTTGATCTATGACTTCGGGGCTTCCACCTAGTATTTAAACCTTTCGCAACTTTGACATGTCGAATACACGTGAGCCGTTGATCTGAACTTCTCCTGGGATCTCCGCCATTAAAAATTGAACCCGACCACTGCTTGTATTTCAGCCCCAAAATAGAATTCCCTCAATGTTGCGTTGTGCTTATGGCTTCTTCTTGTGCAAGAAAAATATTTGGACAACTACTGCGACCTTTGAAAACTTCATGTGATAACATTGGCTCCACAGGGGATAGCATGCTCCCTGTGAGATGCCAAGAACGCGCAGTTCCAGTGCCTTAGTTGTTGGGTTGTGGAGTCGAGCTCAAATACACTTTGTTGAAGACAATAGAGTGATATATACACTATTCTACTTACAAAAATAAAACAAACACATGTTCTCCAGAAGGAGCTTATTTATGTACAATCCTATACTAACTGATTTTTTACAATGTGCTAGGTGAAAGCAAACTTCCACCATAGCCACCTAGACTGCTTGGTGACATAACTCTTCTTTTCACTGCAAATGATCCACAAAAGGTAAGGGAAGTATGATAGTGGAATGAAAACAAGTTTTGGAACACTGACAATACCCCCAAATGATGATAAGATGAATAATTTTGCAGGCTCCAATGCTTTTGGAAAACTCAACTCCATATATAACCCCACATGGTCATAAAATTTATAATAAAGAACGCTAAACTGGTAATAAATTATTTCCTTCATTTCATCATTGCCTACCTATTGTTTGATGTCCTTAGCATTTATAGGTAAGTACAATATTGCTGCAGGTTGGCTAATCTCAGGCGATATTTTCTCATTTATAAGTGTTGGACATGAGATAAGTTGCACATTTAGCTCTTCCTTTTCTCCTTCATTATCATGTACATGAACCATGCTACGAGGTTCCAAAAAAGCCATGAAAAAACTCTGCTCTTCATTATCAAAATATTCAAAAGAGACATTTTGATTTTCATGAACATTTAAAACAACAGATACATCTAATACGATGCCAGATGTTTTTGTGTTATTGTTAACATAATGAATATCATTCAACACCTCTTGATCTCCATGATAAATGTTTTCTTCTTCAGTGAATGCTTCATCACAAATTTGCCTTTCATGACTAGAAGAATCTTTATGAAGCAAAGAAAACTCATTACAACAATTTTCATAAAGATACTCCGCTGAAAATTAATCTTTACAAAACGAATTGAAAGCTGCATGAAAATCTTTCAAAGAGATGATGCTTACAGTGGGAAGAGATTGACACCAATCATGGGAAATCCGTTTTAATGAACACTCGAAAACTTGAATCTGAACATCTTCATGCACGATATGAAATCGATGAATAAATTCATGAAAGTCCATAAAATGATCAGCTGGTACTTCCCACTCTTTTCCTCGAAATTTATGAAGGCTTTTTTCCCGGTCAATCCAATCAGGCAATGAATTATGGAAACCAACTATTTTCGAAAAATCACAGAAGGAATACCTCTGAGCTAAAATATTTTCCATTTCAAACCAGTGGAGTTGCCATTATATTTTCAAATAGTGAAGTCGCCATGGTGAAATATAAACAGTCAGAATAATGTTTCCAGCCTCAGTTCACCATCTAAAAATGGATCTATTCATTTTTTTTCTCCCAGGGAAGATATCTTCACTTCTGTCCCCGACAAAAATGCCATAAATGTTAGCACTGAGAGTCACCCTCTGACTGCAAGAGGATAATCCTAGTACCCATCAAAATAAATTAAAATGGTTAAATGGTTTGAGTAGGTGGATCAGTGAGACTGTAGGGAGAGGTAAAGATAATAGAAGTAATTGCAGATCAGTTCAGGACCATTGGGTTATGGAGTCCTAAATATCATGAATAAGGAAAGCATTTAAACCGCCTATTAGACAAAGGATTTAAGTGGTGATGAGGAGAAGAAGGCAGAAAATGTTTGAGTGATGAACCATGAAAAATGGGCAAGATAATGACATATCCTCTACGGCCTCAAAAATCCATAGATTAGAGAGATGATACATCCAGGTGAGAAGAAAACAAAAAATATATGACGAACCATGAAATATGGGCATGATAACAACAGATCCTCCATCGCCTTAGGGATCGATAAATCAGAGAGATTGCATTCAAAAAATAAGAAAAACAGAGATAATGTGTAAACTAAGAAGACGGTCTGATAAAAATGATTCAAATGAATATTCAATAACATATATTTACAACCCAAGCTCTCATGCATACAAAATGGAAAACTACATAGCCCTTCTCCTAAAACTCTCTGGGCTCTCCATCCTCTGAAGAACACCCCTCTCTTTTGTCAAAATAAACACCGATCTATTTATAATCAGCTCAGTCCACAACTTCCAGGAGTGTGATCTGGCCATCCCATTCAAAGTTTTACATCTGCATCTTCTTCTGCAATACTGTGCGTGTATCCTCCTATCAGCTGTAAACTCAGCTCAACATGGGCCAACAGGAAAAAATTCCATCGCGGTACCTCGGGTTGACAATTCTGTCTCCACAACCATATCCTCCATGCCTTCTATTTATGGAGTGAGTCAAGGTTTCAACCACCACTCCCTTTCATTAACTGATCTCTCATCGGGATTGGTATGAGGCTTAACGTCTAGGTGGTTGTCATGTGCTGCTCTCGGATTTGTCGTTATATAAGCATGTGATTGTGGGGTAGTCAAAGGCGGTTTGGATTCACACCACTTTTGAGCTTGTAATTCACCATCTTCCACCACATAGCTCTTTTACTATACCATTGTTTCGATTGCGGGACCACTAATTATTTTTTGTCATTCGAGCATGTTGCATCCCCACAATGGAGCATGGTCGTTGATCTATTTGTGATCTACGATCTGGGTGTACCTTCTCAATTTAGCGCCACCGCTAAAAATTATATGCCTGCCAATTTTAGGATCATTCTAACCATGCTGGGAGATGGCACTAATTTTGGCGTTTGAACAAGAACACTTCCTAGAGGATGATCTAACGTGGTGGCCTTACGCCACTATGTTGATGTGTCATGAAAAGAGAGGCAACATGTGTCACTTGGAAACAAGTGGATGATATGCCCAAAGGTGCCTGGACTAAGTGCCACATGTCATCTCCATATGGATTCCATGTGTCATGTCTGATGAGAGCGCCACATATCCGAACTGATGACTGCCACACACTTTGGCACGTCAGATCTCGGGGGTGGTATGCATGTAGATCTGGAGCTCTGAAGTGAATGATGACCGTCGATTTGAAGAGGACACGTGGCATTGATCTGTTAACTCCGGGAGAAAACACTATGGATGAAAGTGAGAGGGGAGGAGATAAAACTCCCGAAGTCTGGATTCCTGAAGTAAATATTGATCATTCGATGGAGAAGGACGTGTGTCACATGATTTTCAACTCCGGGAGAAAGTAATCTGGAGGAAAATGAAAGGGAAAGCCTCGAAGTCCCGAATTAAACAATGACCATCCTATATAGAAGGACGTGTGGCACTTGATCTGTGACTTTGGGGCTTCCAGCTGGTCTTTAAACCTTTCACAACTTTGACATGTTGAATACACATGAGTCATTGATCTGAACTTCTCCTGGGATCTCTATCGTTGAAAATTGAACCCGACCACTACTTGTATTTTATCCCCAAAATAGAATTCCATGAATGTTGCGCTGTGCGTATGGATGATTCTTGTGAAAGAAAAATATGTGGACAATTGTTGCGACCCTTGACAAATTCATGTGATAAAATGTCTCATCCTCATTCATATTTAGTTGTTCAAACTGTAATCTGTAGGTTTGAATCTTGGCATCCTTTACCTTCTCATTACCTTCATAAATGCTAATGAGTTTTTCCCACATTGCTTTGGCAGATTCTAAGTGCATAACTTTTACAAATTCGACTTCTACAAGCCCACTCAGAATAGCATTCATAGCCTTAGTGTTGAAGCTGAATTCTATCTTGTCATCCTTATTAGCTAGTACAACTGGCTTTACATAACCAATCTCTACTACATCTCAGACATATACACCTAAATCCATTATGTAGGTTCTCATCCTAACCTTCTAGAAGCCAAAGTTTGTTCCATTGAATAGGTTGGCCTTATTGGTTGAAGTTCATTCATGACTTGTCATGTTTAAGCTTACTGATCCACCTTTAAATAAAAGGAACCGGCTCTGATACCAATTGTTGGACAACTGAGAGGGTGGGGGGGGTGAATCAGTTGTTATTGTACTTAAACAATTATGCCCATTTTAAACTCTTTACAGAACACTCAATGACGATCACAATAATACAGGGAAGTAAGCAATAGAATATTCAATATCAATCACACACATGAAATATATAGAGACAAATATTTCTTGAGGAAACCCATAAAGGGAAAAACCTCTTCTTCTTGATATGATAAATAATCTTTATTTTCTGTACATTATCATTCTTAGGAGCACCAACTCCCTTTGAGGCTACCACCTATGTTTTACAAGCATCAACTTGTTGAGAGCACCAACTCTCTGGTTTCTCTAGCACCCACTAGAAGGAAGCACCAAACTCCCTTGTTTCTCTAGCACCAACTCCCTGAGTGTTCCAGCACCAACTGTATGGAAGCACCAACTTCCAGTTACACAGGCACCAACCTATATAATAGAGAACAATAGTTCTCCCTTGCACCACCCTGGTTTTTTTGGCTGCAAACAAATGGAAGCTACAACTCCCTGTGTTCAAGCACCCACTTGAAACTCTGAGGACAACAATCCTCCATAGCACCTCCCTACCACCCTGAAATATAAATCTTTGTTTCTCATAAATGTATCACAGCGATAAAGTATTTATCAATGGCTTACCAGTCTCATCACTGTTCTGCTACACTGCTCTGCTATGCCTTCATTAGTGTCTTCCTGCTCACATCTTCTTGAGCTTTATGATCTTCTTCTCTATCTCTGTATGCACACCTCAACTTTCTCTTCCTCTCTCAGATATTCATTTATGTTCCTTGCTTATTTTTTTCTTTATGATCTATGTCTTATTTCCATTCTATGTGTTATGCCTCTTCTGTGCATTTCATCTCCTTCAAACAACATGCTTCTACCCGCATAAATCACACTCAATAGGAGAAACCCTCTCTTCTTTATTCTGTGTGTATTTATCATGCAAAGTATGTGCCTGATCATGCACCTAACTCTTTGTTCTCTCTATCATTTACAACCAGTCAATTATGGCTTCTTTGGCTTCTAAGCCCCTTCCTTCACGTGATCATCGGCGGTCACCAAATGCCTATCCAAAAAGGTGCTTCGCGATTTCTGTCTAGTGAGCGTTGGCTCTGTTTCACGATATGAACTTGGGATATGAGCTTCATGTGACCATGTGATTGTGTGAACGACCATAGGTGGTTTGAGAGAAACCCTCTTTTCACCCCGCAATTCACTATGAGCCTCCACGCGTCGTTTCTCTAAAACAATGGTTTCAATTGCGGCCCGCTCACGAAAAATTAAGACCAGAGCATGTTCTGGCCCCGCAATGGAGCACGACCATTGATATGACAATCTTGATGGTTCTCCTGAACGGATGTTTCATATCTGTCCTCTCAAGTTTGTTGACCAGATCTCACCTTCCTACATCAACGGCTGAGATTTACTTTGTGATCCGGGCTCCAGGAGTTTCAGATCTCAAACCCTATTGCTGCTTACTAGATATATTCTTAAATGGAAGATATATTGACATCTTTCCTCTTCAATCAACGACTCTGCCTTCTTTCCTTTTTCCATGCGCGATCCTTAGTCTCAATGATCAGGTGACATGTGGCCCTTCAAACCAATGGACGAGATCAATTTTTCCTTTCAGGCTTCGGGAGTTTTGATTCTCAAACTTCGCTTGCTCCCGAAGCATTTCACCCAGAGTCCATGATCCAATGACACATTTCCATTTAATCCAACAGATATCCTCCACTCCGGGACTTCAGCCTTCGACAATCTCAAACCTTTCTCCTTTGCATTTTCCTAGAGTAGTTTCACCCGGAGTTCACGATCCGTTGACACGTACCCTCCTGCATGATCAACGATCATAACTGAATTTGGCACTTCGGGACTTTAGGCTGATCGCCGCTTCATTTTCCTCTAAAGTGGTCACCTATTGAATAATTCATAGGCGGTGGAAACTGCTTGTTATCGGTTGACACTTCCACTTACACTATCCTTCCATTGTACTAGATCAACGGTTGATAATGCATCCAAAGTGATCTTCAGATTGGATGACTCGTATCCATTTCGGGACTTCAACATTCGGGAATTAGGGCATCTGCTGGTGGTAAAACTCCCGAAGTAAAACTCTCGGAGTAATTTCACTTACTTACATCACTTGATGATGTGTCATGAGCCTAGTAGCTGCCACGTGTCACTCAGATTTGTGATTTTCACGTACCTGAAGTGCCAAATCAACTTGAAACTTGTCATTGTTTGATTGTGCCACATGTCCTTGCTGATGTAGTATTGATGACATGATATGTTGATGTGGTCTTCTGATGTGGTCTACTGACCAACAACACTGATCCAACAGTCCTCGTATGTCCTCCAAATCTGATGGTCCTTATTCATTTCGGATTTTCGAGCTTCGGGTTTTTCCAATATCAAACTTTTCGGAGTGTAACCTCCCCGTATATTTGTATCCGAAGTGAATCCTATTCGTTGATCAAAATCTTAGATAGACGGCTCGATATTTATGTGATGTAGCTCTTCTGGCATATCATGTCCTTCCACTTGGAATGATCCAATGGCTGAAAAAAATTCGCATTTCAAGAATTTCAAATCTCAAGCTCTCCAGAGTGTAACCTCCTCGCGTCTTTAGATCCAAAGTGAATGATGTTCGTCGATCATGAACTTAGATCGACGAGTTGATCTTTCTACGATGCATCTTTGTTGACTTATCCTATCCTTCCACTTCAAACTGATCTGACGACTGTCGTTTACTCCAGCTCTCTGGCTCTTTGGAATTTGGGTTTTTCAAGTCTCAAACTGAAAAATCCTCAAAGTGATTTGCTCCGGAGTTGAGGATCGTGTGCCACCTTTCAGTCTTGACGATGGATGGTTCCTGCTTACTTTGGGACTTTGACAAGTCCGCTCTCTTACGCTTTTCCAGAGGCTTAACCTTCGTGCATTTATTTCTGGATCCAACAACTGTTGATCCTCGGTGCTCAAATCCAATGGATAGTAGAACAGTTGACACCAATAGAGCTCAAACTCGACTGCATACAATAGGCATCAAGTGATAATATTGTGGACAAAAAGGTCAAGGGCACTCTCCAACAAAGGATCCAGCTTTATTGAGTTGTCAAAGCAGGGCATCTCCGACACCAAGGCAAGTGGCTCAACCGAGGCCAAATTCAACAGAAATTTCCTCATCTAATGGGGGCACTTAAAAAAATGAATACCATTTCTTCCTAAGGGGGGAGGATTGATCCATATGGATGTCGGTGGCCTCCCACCTATTCCAACTAGCTCATTTTGGAATCTTTCCAGTTCGACAGTTTTTCCTAGTTTTTGGGTCCCTGACTTCTGGGGCCATTTTGAGGCCCTAAAAAATGGTTTTAGGCAACATGTGTAGTCCTCAGAGAGACCTTTCCAATGGGCTATCATGTGCCTAAAACTAATATCATATGAAAAAGTTACAACCCCGAGAATTTGATGTACTGACTTACCCAAACAGGGCCCACATGACTTTTGGTGCTTCATCTCCTAGGGTTAGGTTTTTGGATGTCTAGGGTTTTTGACATTCTTTGTTATTGTAAAAATGCCTTGAGAGCCTCATTGTAATCATCTTTTGGTGAATGAGCGCAACCGTCACATCCCTTCTCAGAGATAAGCCGCCACCATTCTAGCAAGCTTGTTTTCCGCTGCATTTTACAGTTTCAATTTATTTCCTTGTTGACTAGATACCAGTTTTATTGTATATTTGTTATTTTGTGTTAATCATATTTCGATAATAATTTGTATTCATTTTGTTCTATTCATAAAATCTGGATCAATAGTGTTCTGAAATATCTTTTTGAACAACCAACTTTGAATGTCAGGCAAACGAGATGACTAGAATTTTTAAGCGAATGCGATTTTGACATCAAGCATATCAAAGGAAGAGAAAATAAAGTTGTTGATGCACTTAGTAGAAGAGTACATCTATGCATTCTATAGTTGTTAGTATGCATCAATCAGTTTTAAAGAGAAAATTTTTAGATGTTGTTACGGATCAGCATTACCTACAGGTAAAAGAAAGCTTACAACAGGAAAATGTACAATAGAAAATTAAAGAATATGAGATTAAGGAAGATGGATTACTTATGCATAAAAATAGAATTTATGTTCCTAGTTCCGGAGAACTTAGGAATTTGGTATTAAAATAAATGCAAAATGTTCCATATGTCGGACATCCCGATTACCAAAAAATAATTGCAGTAGTAAGAAGCCAATTCTTTTGGCCAGGAATGAAGAAAGATGTTGTTGATTACATTGCCAGATGTATGTAATGTTAGAGACTGATGGTTGAGCATAGGAACCCAACGGGTTTGCTACAACCATTACCAATTCCAGAGAAAAAATGGGAAGTGGTAACAATTGATTTTATAACTAAATTTCCCAGGACAACAAGACAATATGATTCAATCATGGTAGTGTTTGATAAATTGACAAATGATGTTCATTTGTTCATGTAAAAATGATGCATAGAACAACTAATATTGCAGAAATTTACATGAGGGAGATTGCTAGGTTGCATGGGATACCTAAGGAAATTGTTTCAGATAGAGATACAAAGTTTACTTCAAATTTTTGGAGGGGATTGTTTAAAGGATTTGGTACAAATCTGAACTTTAGGACAACATACCATCCACAGTCATATGGGCAGACAAAGAGAGTCAACCAAGTAATCAAAAGCATGTTGATATTGTATGTGATGGATAATCCATCTAAGTGGGAAGATTACTTGACTTGGTTGAGTTTACCTATAATATTGGGTATCAAGCTTCATTAAAAATGAGCCCATTTGAAGCTTTGTATGGTAGGAAATGCAATACTCCAGTGAGTTGGGACAACCCAACAGACAGAGTGGTACTTGGGCTAGAATTGCTCAAGGATATGGAAGATGAGATGGTTATAATTAAGTAAAATTTAAAGGCAGCTCAAGATAGACGGAAAATTTATGAGATAAGAACATGACAACTAGAGAATTTAAAGTGGGGGAGCATGTGATTTTAAAAGTGAAGCCCAAGAAGAGCTCTTTGAAGTTGGGTAGTTGTACAAAGCTAGCAGCCAGATTATGTGGTCCATTTGAGATATTAGACAGAATAAGGCCAGTTGCATACATGCTTGTATTTCCTACTTCCATGAATGTGCATAATGTATTTCATGTCTCTTTGCTAAAAACAATATGTACATGATCCTAACCATGTTATTGATTGACATCTAATTCATGTAGAGGCAGAGGTAGAATTTTAGGTCCAGCCAATGAAAATATTGGACAAAAAATTCAAAATTCTCTGAAATCAAGTTATAGAGCTGGTAAAAGTCCAGTGGGCCTGCTATGGTCCTGAAGATGCTACTTGGGAGGACGAATATGCCGTGTGGGCAGATTACCCGCAACTTTTTGAATAAATTTTGATTTATGTTTTCTATATGCATTGAGGACAATGACAAAATAAGGGGGAGGGGAATGTAATCCTCAGTGTTGAGCTTCATATTAAATAATGTATTTTGCTAATTTATGAAAGGAAAGAGTGCCCAAACAATTAAGAGAGGCCAGTGTGCCTCGGAAATGTAATGTTTTGATTATTGTTAATAATAAATACATCAATGGCTGCTAGATGTACAAGGACAAGCACTATAAGGGGCTATGATTCCACAAGAGAGGGGGCTTGAGGGGATAAGTATTTATTTTATATTTTTTTTATCCATTTTTTTTTAATGGAGAATATCAGTTACATGAGCTTCTTGGGGGAAGGCCATGTGGTTCTTTAATTCAAAGAAACATATAAACCCATATTTGGTATGTTTGGGGTTTCACTCACTCACTCACTCATTGTTCATTGTTCACACCTTTCATTCTGACCTCTCTCCATTCATTTTTTCACCCACTCATCATTCCTCATTCATTTTGATCTTAGCTTGGGAAAAAAATGAATTGTTGGAGAGGAGCCATGGTTGTGTTGGTTGTGATGAGTGTTGATGTATTCCATCCATGAATTAATGCCTGCATGTCTGAGATTCTTTGGCATGTGTTATTTTTTGCTCACAACTGTGAATCTTGAGATTCCCAGCATGGAGATTCTTGACCAGATGCATTGAAGCCCTGGAAGGAGGTGGATAGCTTGAGGGACTGTGTGGCAGAGAAGGGGGTACATTCTCTTAGGTTGTGCAGGCTGGATAGAAGAGAGCTAGTGTACCTTGGATTGTTGTGTGTGTTGAGAAGCCCGTGATAGCTTGAGTGTTGACTGGGTTGGGAAGTTGTGTGACACTCTCGAACTGTCCTTGTGGATTCATAGCCCTGGATCGGGGGTGACATTATTGTTGAGACTTGGAACAATAGTGTCTACGGTTGGGTGGAACTTCCTTGGTCTGTAGCTAGTTGGTGATTTGTTTTATTAAAGATAAGTGCTCTCTGTCATGGTTTTATTTACCTGTGTATTATTCCGCTGTGTATTAATTACTATTTGTGAGATTCATGTTTATAATGTACATGCTTGCTGGTTTTTTCCATGTATAGGATTATATTCATTTCTTTTATGTTGTAGCATGAATCTTGATCTCTACATGTGAATATTTCATGCCTCTTTATTAATAAAAAAAATTATCATAATTCAAAATTGGTTCAGAAGTGAGTTTTGAGGTAGTGTGGCCAGCCCGTGAGTGGTTGAGTATGTTACAGAAAACCATGATGTAATGGTGGTTTTGAAATCAAAAGAATGTCATATTACCTTGTATAAGTTCAACCAATCTATTCACAATCATCAACTATCTTAAAAATGAGTTTTGGGCAAAAGTGAGAGAATTGGCAAATATTGATCAAGTGTTGGCACGAGAGGTCAATTGAGCTATTTGGAGGATTAAAATTAGTTAAATGTAGGTGATTTCATTGAAATATTTAGCACCTTAAAATTATATATAACAAGGATCAATGATAAATATATAGAAATCAATTATGATGAAGCACCATTGCATGTAGGACCCACACTTCTATTAAAAACACTTTTGATCATAAAATTAGGTGACCAGTCAAAGTGTCAATTTTACCACCAAAAGGGTTTACATAGGGGTTTCCAAGGTCTACAAATCCAATGCAACTAATGGAATTGGATTTTGACACATGTAGTTAAGTAAACACACTTTAATGATTCCCCTTTGGTGAGGATTACTTAACTTAATAGATTATCAAATGTGGGATGTTGGTGTTAGAATGATAATACAACTTCTCGTTGGAAATATTTTTGAGTCTACTACATAGAGAAATTCATAATTTTCCAATATGACTACCAGTTAGGAGTTATGTCTCTTGTTCTAGAAAAACAATACAGGGATTTTTGTGAAGGCCCTCTTCAATTAAATTTTCAATTTCTCTAATGCCTAATTCTAAGAATTTTTTTGATGTTTTCAAAGATAAGATCAATTTATGATGTTGACAATTGATGAATGATGAGTTTCATGGGAACAAAGCACTTAGTTTTTTCTTTGTTTTCAATTCTTAACATCATCTCAGGTTTAATCTCATTATGGTATGCATTAGACTGGATCATGGATTGGTATGGTTTAGTTTTTCCATGCTCGGCATCCTTCTCTCCTCCACAAAGCTCACTTAGCTCGTTCCAAGCCCAAAACCCACTTCAAAACTATATAAGAGAACCATGAGGGGAAAATATGAGGTAGATAACATTTAAAAATTTATTTTAAATCAATTTATTAAAAAAGGGAAGTGAAGAGATATCCCAAAGGTTTCCATCACTCACTTGGGCGATGGATGCCCTCACCCAAGTAAGTTACAAGGCCAAAATATATCCTCTCGCTCGCATCAACGAGGCCATAACACTCCCCAACCCAACAATCAAGGAAAATGAATGTAATCTCACCCAATTTAGTTATGGGACCTCACAAGAGCAACTTTATCATCCCAGCTATGAAATTTCTCTCTTAGTTCATCAATGGATAACTCACTCATTTTATAAACTCATGCAGATCTCTCAACTTAGTGAGGAATTTGTCTCCGAACTTGGAAAGGATATCCAATTTGTGTCAATCGTTGACATGTGCTCTCAATCCTCCATGAACTCAATGTAGTTTGGAATATTAAATATCTTGACCCCCTTGAGAAGCCAATTATAAAACCTAATTCTTTGCCTTCACATTCTTATTGTTTTGATTTTTCATGGTTTTCGTGGATGTGCAAGTTACAAGCTTGATGAAGTTTTTTTGTTTTGCACAACGAAAGCATAAACCGAATAGATTTAATGTAAACAATTAACAAAAAAATAAATACAAGATAGATCACACAAATGAATATAGTATTTTACATGGTAAAACCCTTCAAAAGGGAAACATCCACATGGAAATGATAATTGGTTTTCTTATTGTTCAAGGGAGAAAATTACAACAACCAAAAGACTAGGCTTATAACCATTTCTCACTTCTCCTAAATATTCCTCTATAGGCTTACATTGATGCAAAGCATCTCTCCCACAGTTACAATTAATGTGCACCTAACTAATTCTATTTTTAGTTTATTTGTTTAACTAATAGCATAATAATAGGAGCCAAAAATCTACCTAAAATTGTGGGAAATTGTTGGCATTGTTTCAACAATCTCCACCTTGACAATAATTTACCTAAATATCATGCCCAAATTTATGCATCACCTTTCTTGCAAGCCAAGAGAAGCTAGGCACCATCACAGCTTCTCTAAAAATACTGGTTTCATGAACATGTCTGTACAATTTTATTTTGTATGGACTTTTCCTAGAGCCACTCCACCTTCATCAATAACCTATCTTACAAAATGGTATTTAATAGGAATATGATTTGTCTTACTGTCATAAGCTAGATTTTTAGCCAAATGAATATCGCTTTGACTATCGCGGAATAGTTTCACCTTGTCGTGCATCCTTCCAAACTCACCCAACAAACCTTTTAACCAAATTTCCTCCTTGCAAGCATGTGAAGCAACTATATATTCTGCCTCTGTAGTGGATAAAGCAACAATGTTTTGAAGCTTTGACATCCAACTAACAGCTTCACCTGCAAGAGTAAAGACATATCCTGAAGTTGATCTCCTTTTGAACAAGTCACCTACAAAATATGAATCGATATATTTGCAGACTACATCATTGCAACCATTATATGTGATACAATAATTACTTGTGCCCCTAAAATATCAAAGAACCCATTCCATTGTTGCCCAATGCTCTTTACCTGGATTTTCCATGTATCTACTCACAACACCAATTGCATGTGAAATATCTAGCGTTGCACTAACCATCGCATACATTAAACTCCCTACTAAATTAGCATACGGTACACAAGACATATATTCATTTTCTTCATTATTACTAGGACATAAACTTGAAGAAAGATTGAAATGGGAAGATAAAGGGATTTTTACTAGTTTCACATTATTCATACCGAACCTCATAAGTATTTTCTCCACTTACTTCGGTTGTGATAACTGTAGCTTACCATTTTCGCTATCTCTATGTATCTCCATGCCCAAGATTTTTTTTTTTTCTCCTAGATCATTCATATCAAATGTCCTAGCCATATGAACCTTTAACATATTGATCTCAACCATGCTTTTTCTTGCTACAAGCATATCGTCAACATACAAAACCAAAAATAATGACTATGTTATTTTCCAACTTTTTAAAGTAAACGCAATGGTCATACTCCTTGTATAATTCTGGATCACAATGAAGGATTCAAAATTCTTGTACCATTTCTAGGAGACTGCCTCAAGCCATACAATGACTTCTTGAGTTTGCAAAGAAACATTTTATTGCAATTATGAACAAACCCTTATGGTTTTTCGATATATATTTCCTCTTACAAATCTCCATGTAAAAATGTCATTTTAACATCTAGCTGCTCTAACTCAAGATCAACTAAAGCAACTAGTGCTAACACATTACGAATTGAAACAAGCTTAACAACTGGTGAAAACAATTCATGGAAATCAATACTTTCCTTTTGTGAATACCCTTTGTGAATGCATTTTTTCCACTAGTCTTTCTTTATACCTCTCAACCTCATCGTCAACACCCTTTTCAATTTGTATACCCACTTGCAATTGACAACCTTTTTGTCCTTTGGAAGTTCTACCAGATCCCAAGTTTTATTATTTTCCAAGGCATCCACTTCCTCTTTCACTGCTACTTTCCATTTAGCACTATCATATACCTCCATAGCTTCTTGATAACAACTAGGTTCCCCATCATTAGAAACCCAAGAAATAGATGAAACATAATCATCATACCTTCTAGGATAATTCATGATCCGTGTAGATCTCCTTAGAGATGGTTGTGGCATATCCACATTTTTTTGGTTATTATATGCATCCTCATCGTCCTCTGAAGGAAATTCTTCATGAACATCTTCATGAACCTCTTCATGCTCCTTCTCTCTTGTATATGAATAAGTCTCCAATTGAATCTGTTGAGTTTGTGGTACGTTTTCATGTTTCATTTCAACATCTACATCTGATTTTATGAGTGACGATTCATCAAATATGACATCTATGTTAATGGTGATTTTGTGGGTAGTAGGATCCCACATTCTATATCCCTTAATTCCATCACCATACCCAACAAAGATAAGTCTTTTTTATTTGGGATCTAATTTATAATGTTGATGCTTATGAATAAGATCATAGGCCTCACAACTGGAAATTTTAAGATTTGAATAATCACAAGGGTGACCTGTCCATACCTCTTCTGGAATATTACAATCTGTTGCAGTTGATGGTGATCAATTTACTGGATAACAAGTTGTAGAAACTGCTTTTTCCCACAATTCCTATTGCAACTTGGCATTACTAAGCATGCTTCTTTCTCTCTCTAGAAGAGTCATATTCATGCATTCAACAACACCATTTTGTTGAGGAGTATAGACAATGGTTTTATTCCTTTCAAACCCATCTTCCTTACAATAATTTTCAAATTCCTTCGAAGTAAACTCACCTCCATTATATGTTCTTAAACATTTTATTGACCTGCCAACATTCTTTTAAACCAAAGTTCTAAACTGCTTAAATACAGTAAATACATCAGCTTTTCTTTTTAATAAATAGATCCACACCTTCCTAGAGTAATCATCTACAAATGTAACAAAATATGGTGATCCTCCATACGAAACTGTAGGGGATGGTCCCCAGACATCTAAATGAATGTAACCAAGGATACTTTTACTTATATGTCTTCATGTTTTAAACTTCTTCCTACTCTGCTTTCCATAAATACAATGCTTGCAGAAATTCAAATTCAGATATTTTAGGCTTGGAAGTAACTTACGATATACCATCACCTTAAGCCCTTCTTCATTCATATGACCCAAACATTGATGCCATAAATGAGTAGAGTCACTTTCACTTTCGGATACTACCATTGCTTGATCGGATTCAGTTCTTCCTTCTATAGTTGATAAATATTCCTGATCCTTTTAGCTTTCATGATCACTAAGATGCCTTTGGACAACTTCAGTACTCCACCTTGAAGTGTACACTTATATCCACCAGAATCTAGAACTCCCAAAGATATTAGGTTCTTCCTAAGTTTTCTTATAATCCCATCAATCATTTTAACCTGAATGCTACCAACCCCAACAATTTTACAAGAAATATCATTTCCCATAAAAACAACACTGTCATCAATAGACTTGTATGTTGAGAATCAATTTTTATGAAGACACATATGATTGGACGCACCGGAGTCTAACAAACAATGTTGATCATGTTGTGAAACATTACAAATAGATAATACCTCATTAGTCATACATGGACTTGTTTAAGCTAAATTTGCTTCCTTTGTGGCCTCCTCTTTGGATGTTTGTTGTCTTTTCCACCAATCCTTCTTAAGATTACCCTTTTTGTCTTTCGACTTAGATCTCGATGTACCTATCTGATTCTTCCATCTTTCTTTGGATCGACCTCTGGCCACCATTTCCTCTAATGTTTAGGCTTCTTGATTGGATTTTCTCCTCATCTCCTCAACCAACAAGGCTCCCACAATAACATCATAGTCAATGGTGTATGTTATGCTAAACCACATAGATTTGACAAAATGATCCAAAGATTCAGGTAATGAACACAATAGGGTAACTTCTTTGTCCTCATCTTCGTATGCAATTTCCATACTATTTAATTGACAAATCAGAGTATTGAAAGTATTTAAATGGTCAACAATTTTAGTACCTTCTTTCATCCATAAGTTATACAACTTCCTCTTCAGGTATATTTTGTGCGTCAATGATTTCTTCATATAAAGACTTTCCATTTTGCTCCATAAGCTTGTTCTTGTTTCCTCTCCAATGATGTTAAACAAAACTTCATCTGCCAAACACAATCTAATGGTACTGAGAGGTCTTGAATCCCGATCATCTGAGTCTTCGTCCGACATACTCATTGGTCTCTTCAACTTTCTCGCCAATGCCTCTTACAATCCTTGTTGCACAAGAAGATCTCACATCTTGAGCTTCCATAACTCCCGTTGAATTTCTCTACCTCGAACGTCGAACTCTACACTTTTTCCATTAACACAAACAACCCAAAATACTGCAACTTATAAAACCAAATTATAAAACCAAATCGTTCAATATGAAGGAACAACATTATGTTTGAATCCCAAAATATTTAATTAAAAAGTTTAAAACCAAAGTACAAATATTGAAAATATTTTACTTAAAACCTTTTATTAAACGAAGGTTCCCCCTCTTAAAAAATTATAACATCCATCCATAATATAACTTTTATACATCCGCCTTTATAGATTAATGGTGGAATCTTAAACAAATGAATTTATAAAACATCTTCCACCCATTTAGGTATATAGCGATGATCCTTTTATAAGATTTTGTGCATAAAAATTCGCCATTCATACCATGACTTTCCACGGGTGAATTAAGACATTTCAACGTGAATACTCCACGAATATCACTCCACGGGATGGGATTTTCAGCGTGAATACTCCACGGATATTTCTCCACGGGTGTAATACTCCTCCCGAAAGGTGCAAGGAGAAAAGGTCAAGGCTCCTCTTCTCCACGGGTGTAATACTCCTCCCGAAAGGTGCAAGGAGAAAAGGTCAAGGCTCCTCTCGAAAGGTGAAGGGATCATTGATCCTCCAAAACATTGAATTTCACATTCAAGGCAAGTTTTGTCTTCAAGTGGTGATGTTGAAGGATCTTTTTTCCATTGCATGGTAAACCATTTATTAGTTTTAATGAGTGAGATTTGGCAAGTTAATGTTGATATGAATCAAATGTTGTTTTATTTCATGGGCTTATATTCAAGAAAAATTCATGCACATACATTTTTAAATAATGCACTACATCACAACACTGTGAGGAAGTTCTTGCAATCATGTCACCATTCATGCATGCTTGATTCGAGGAGCCAAGCATTGGATCTTGAAAATCAATCAAGGCTCATTGTGGGTTTGTAAGGTAATATTCTATCAATGTTTTTTAGTGGCTCTCATGTCATTTTAATTAAATATTGGTTCATTATCATGGATCAAAAGTATGTATTTCTCATGTTTTTTTTTGCAATCCAAGGTAATAAAATTATTTGATTTTGTTTGTAGGTTTTGGTGGAAGAATGAAGAGAGCACAGAGAAGTGAAGTAACATGAGAAGAGGCATGTATTTCTTGGTTCTAAGATTATTGAAGGAGGATTTGTATTGCATACTTGATGCATGAGAATTCATGGAGAGAGGAGAATAAATCTTGGGCATTTTCAAGACAAACGTTTGAAATGAGGAAAATATCCCAAGCTTGTGCACTTCTATTGTAGGGGTTAGTCGACTATGTCGACTAGATCAAACATTTGACTAAGTTAGATATAAAAGTCGATCGATTGTCTAGTCGGATATATAATTCAGTCGATTACACAATTGGGTCAACTCACCGAGGCAGTTAAGAAGTTGCAACTTCTTGGTAACTTACTATGCAAGTAAATATGTGGTCTTGTAACAAAGAAATGGGGTTTCTGTGGTACTTAATAAAGTGCATATTCATGATCTCTCAATTACTTTGTGTACTCTTCTACTCTTATTTATGTATGTTCTTGTATATTAGTTCATTGTGTCATATTTCTCTATGTGAAGGACTACTAGTAACTTTTGTATATAATTCCCTAGATTACAACATTGGTTCCATTATTGGTAGTTCCTGGACCCAATCTTGTAAAATAATGCAGACATAGATGTTGAGTTTGAAATAACTACGCGAGAAATATCAACAATCATCTCAAGAATTATGCATGAAGAAATTGACTAACACTAGTAAAAGATAGAGCACACTTCTTCACATAAACTCATGAAAGATTCATCGAAGCGATTTTTGAAGAAATTAAAAAATACATCGACCGACCTACTAATGAATAAACTAACAAGGGATGAATGGTTAATGTCCAAGTTGATCAATGGGGGTTGAATGAATTTGCAGGAATGGGTCAAGAAAATCACCAATAAGTATTGTAAAGAACAAGCACTCGAGGAATGAACGTTAGTCACTAAAATAAAAGATATATTCTATGACGATTTTCACAATGGGTTCTTTTGCACCATACCAACACTGCTACACAAATTGTGGAACACTGACCGCTCCTTAAAACACCTCCACCAAACAATGACTAGGAAAGAAAGAAAAAGGATTGGGAGGAATTTCTACAAGCTGATTGCCAAAACACACGAGAACCTTGGGATTACTTCTTAAACAAATGAAAATGATAATGATATGCACCCGCATCAACCAAGAGTGATTGGGCTTGACATTGGGGGGGTGTGGTCTATGTGATGCCTAAATAAATATAATTGACCATGTCAAGGAAGTAATTATTCCATTAAGTAGAAGGAAGTCGACTGAAAAAAAAGGAGAGTATACAATAGACAAAGAAACAAGAAGAAGAACTTCAAGAAGAATGTAGTATTATAATCCTTTGGTCAAACTTCAAAAGATAGAATAGGAAAAATGAAAAAAAGTTGTTGGCACACTTATTTATACTGAGAGGGGGGGGTAAATTAGTATGAGACTTTTTTTACTTTTCTTTACTGTATTGAAATTATCATTTCATTATTTTACCAACCATAAGCAATAAACATATACAAATATACAGTGCGCAATACTCAAAGATTTAACGTGGAAACCCAAATGCGAGAAAACCACTGAAATTTTTTATTGGAACATATTCATAGGAAACAACCTACTACAAATACCAATCTGTTACAATATTTACAGGCAACAACCTAAAATAGACACCAATCCCTTCACTTGAGCACCAAATCAACAACACTTGTAGGCACCAACCTATTGGAGACACCAATTCCCTTAGTTGAGCACCAACTCAACAACACCTATAGGCACCAACCTACAGTTACAATATTTGTAGGCACCAACCTGTTGAAGACACCAATATCCTCATTTATCTGTCTGGATTAAATTATTATTAAATTGGCATTGGTAAAAGACATATCTTCACTTCAAGCTTCCACTTGCATAGATCTGTTATTTCAACAACTACTTAGTATTTTCTCCATGTGTTCATAATCAATGAGACTTAAAATGTTCTTTTTTTGACCTTGCACCTCCTTGCCACCCTTAGACGATTACATTTCTCTCTCTTTCATCTTCTTGCACCTAAGAACCTCATAACTTCACTTCCACATCCATGCTCCCTTCCATTGCACAAAATGATGAGGGAATCATTATTTATACATTGATCCCATACACCCAATATTTTTGTATTTATGCCAATAATCATGCTCACAGGGTCGGCTCAAAATTCCTTGAATCTTGTTTCAATCGGGATACCAAAAATCCTTCAAAAATTGGTCCCAATTTCCTCAAATTTCACACATGATCTTTTCACTAGTCATAGCTCAAGACTTACTGTTTAGCAACTGTCAGATGGATCTTAGATTAAATTTCAATCATTGATCTGCAGTCTTGTCCCCACCAAAATGTTAATCAGGCCACCAGGCACCGGGTGGTATACTTAGCAACCACAAAACTTTAATCAGACGTTGGGGTGTCGGTTACACCAGACCACCAAGACATCGGGCCACCAGGATACCAGTCTTCTCCTATCAAGGATACACATCCAACATGATTATGATCTGATATTCTCCATTGATCTCTTCAGTCAACGATTAGTATTCAATATTGCATCGAGTTTCTTCAACTACACTCTCTGTCCCGAATACTGGGACATTGGGACCACCAGGTCACTGTCACACCGTGCCCCCGTGACTTCAACATTGTGATGATATTTTAATCTTCCAATATCCGATGCGATATATTATCTAGAACATTAGAACTACCAGGTCATTGACCCACTGGGCCCCCGATCCTTTAACGTTGTATTGATATTTTGATTTTGTATACTTGATAGTCAATACACCAATATGGGACGACGTTCAAATTTCCTGGTTCCTTCAATTTTATTCGTTGATCCCTATGATTGACAGTTATGATTCAACCTGCATGCACAAGATTCACAGTTCTTCACTATGTCACCAACCCACTGGGCGCTTGGAAATTTAACATTGCACTTTCAACCGTTCGCTCTAGTTCAGTTACAATACCCACCAGAACATCGTACGACTAGGGAACTGGGACCATCAGGTCACCGACCCACTGGTCCCTCAGGCTATTGGATAAACTTCCAAGTACTCACTTTGATATGGTTAACCACCAGGCCACTGGGACCACCAAGTCACTAGCCCACTGGGAGTTTTGCATGTCTCGTAACCAAAGTCTTCAAACACAAGGCTCGAATAGAACAACAACACTTCAAAGCTTCTTTATATTAATCTCTCTATGCTTACAAATATGCAGAAGGCATATATATTACAGACTTAAGATGCAGGAGGCATCTATTGTTGACACAACAAACTATAGATATTTCTGCACAGGAAAGAAGGGCATTGAGTCCAGACACTCTGATGAAAATAGAGGAGTCCTTGAATATGGACTAAGGACAAGCTGCTGGCTTACTGCTCAGGCAGAAACTATCTGACATAACACTTAAGACAACACTTATGGCTCTGATACCAATTTTACCAGAGGAGCACACATATATGCGGAACAGGACCTTATACACTTGAGATCAGTGCTTTTGTTTTGCAGTCTCAGGATCCCGAAGGCAAGAGAAGCAAAGAGCATACGCACCGCTCGACACAAACTTAGACCTCTCTCAGAATTCTCTCCGATTTCGAATGAATAAAATGAGAGCTGAGGCCACTTATTTATACAAATCTGGGCAGGTTCCCGGTAGTAGGCTATGGGCAACTGCCAGTCAAAAGAGAATCTCTAAAAACTCTAGATGGGGCAGCTGTGGACTACAACTGTTATCTCATCCCTTAAAGGCTCGGCCATATGGGGACCCATCATCAACTTTTACGGAGGACACTATAGCGAATTATTCGACTTTAGTCCTATGATATTGACTAAAGAAATTATTCTTACACTGTGGAGTGCTCGGCACCCACGAACCGTCGGGACACCACTGTCGGCCCGATAGACATGAAATGATACAAGCTTTGTTAAATCAAAGGACAGAAGGGTCCATCATGCTTCCATACGATTATTCATAATAAATTCTCCAATGGAATCAAATGAGGCGTCATTGTTTGCTTCATGACTTGCTGGAGGTGATACATCATCATCTGCGAAGGGAGGTAGCCCGCTGAAGGATTCAAAGAAAGGTGATCCCATCATGCCAGGGATTAATTCTTCTTTAGGCACACAAGTAATGCCATAGAAGTTGCTTTTAATGTAAAACTGGCGATGTTGGCTGGAACAAGCACCTTCCATAAGATCAGTGGTCATGAATGAGAGGCTGAACACAAACCATGCTTCGTAGTGTGCAGCTTCACAAACCTCAGCATGAAACCATATCTTAAAGGCATCCCTGTCAGTTTGGTTAAAGAAATCTAAATCTCTGGGACAAAACTGCCACATTAGTAAATATAACCATCCTGACCATGAATAATAGAATTCTTTGAAAGTATCACACTCAAAAGTTATCCAAATGCAGCCATCATATTTAACCTGGTGCATAATCATGCAATAATCCTGATAGCCAAGGAAAGGTGTCTACAGTATGATATATACTTGACCTTGGTTAGGTCCACCAGTCATGATTCCTCTGAAGAGATCTCTGTGTGATCTAAAATATGTTCCATATGAAATTAGACCACAAGTCTTATTTATCCATTCTTGCAAAATATTTACACAAGCAGGACTATTTTTAATGCAACATGCTAAACAATCAAAACAAAGACAATATGTACAGTTCGTACACACCAAGATCCATTTAAATCCTGGTGGAGCTTCTCTTGATATGGCATTTATGGAGGAGGATGCCATATAAATCTTTTAACTTATTTTGTGTTAGGAGAAGCTTCTCTTGTTAACAGGTCTGCTAAACAATTTTCCTTCCCTAGTTTATATTCAATATCAAAGTCGTAGCCTTCCAACCAGAGACTCCACCGCAGAACCCTGTTATTTCCCTGTTCCAACAATCTATGATTAGATAACATCCCTTTCATGTGTTTTAAGTCCGTCCTAACAATAAAATGAACAGGTTTCAGAAATAATCTGTACTTTTTGATGCCATTTTTACTACTAGGATCTCTTTATGAGATGAGGGATATTTAGATTCTGTATCGCTGAAACATCCAGAAGTGTACATGCACACTTCTTCTAATCTAGGTCCATTTTTCTGCAACAAGACTGCTTCCCATGTTTCTGTAGAAGCATCAATTTCTAATATTAATTCCATAGACATGTCTGGTAGGTGCAGACTAGGGAGGTTCTGGACCTTTTGTTTAATTATCTGGACAACCTGTGTCATTTTGTGATTCCAAGGCATTGCCTTACTAAGCCTTTTCTGTAAGATGCGGACATCTTTTGCCTGGTTTTCATAGAATTGGCGAATATAGTTAAGGCATCCTAGAAATCTTTGAAGCTACTTGGTGTCCAGAATTTCATCAGGGAACTCTGTCAGTTTCTTAAGAACATGATCCTGCAATTCAACTCTTCCTTGGGACAGGATCATTCCGAGATATTCAATCTTAGTTTGGGTCCAACAGAGTTTGGGTTTACTCAAAACCAATCCATGTTTATACAACAAATCATAAACTATTTCTAGATGATGTACATGTTGCTTCAAATCTACAGAACAAACCAATAAATCATCTATGTACACAACAACAAAAGGTAGGTGCCTGAAAATATCATCCATGCGCTTTTGGAATTCTGATGGCGCATTCTTTAATCCAAAGGGCATAACCCTCCATTGGTATTGTCCTTGAGGCACCACAAAACCTGTTTTATACCTGTCTCCTGGAACAATGCCTATTTGCTAGAAACCACTTTTCAGGTCAAATTTACTAAAGACATTACACTTGTCAATCTTGGAGAATAACAATTCTTTATTTGGCAATGGATATCTCAAAGGCAATAAGGCAGCATTTAGAGCTCTGTAATTTATTACCATCCTTGGTTTGCCTCTTTTTTGTTCAGAGTGTTTATTAACATAAAAGGCAGGACATGCCCAAGGACTTCTGCTGCTTTCGATTAGCTTTCTTTGCAAAAGATCTTGAATCTCTGCTTTGCAATATTCAAGCTCTGAAGGGGACATATGATTTGCAGAGGCCTTTTGAGGTTTGGGTGTGTAGTCTTCTTTATAAGGCAAATTAACAGAGTATTGTTCCCTTGTCCAGAAAGCATTAGGGGAGTCAGAAGTGCAATCATTCTCAATTTTGACTTTGATCTTACTGATAGCTTCTGATCCATGCACTGTGGCATTCTTTATAATTTTCTGGATTTTGATAAGACTACTTGCAGACTGTTCTAAAACCTTTTGAGAAGGTTTCTCTATAATACGACATTCAAATGTAGTCTTTGTAGGAACTGAGACAGATTTATTTCCTATGGTTAGGGTTAGGGAATCTTGACCAACAGTCATAGGCAGACATTTATTTACAAAGTCTTGGCCTAATAAAATATCAGACCCTGTATCAAAATTGTACAAAGTTACTGGTACTCTTTTATCCTGAATAAAGATAGGGAAATCTGGACAGATAAATTCTATCTTCATTTCAGTCTTATTTACAGCTCTGAAAGACATATTTGTTCTCTGCCAGTAATAATCAGGAATAGCGCCATGCTTATCACATGAGTTCATAGCACCAGTATCCACCTGTGCATCCAGGGTGTAAAGCAAATAACCAGAAGGTTAGATATTTACAGAAATTACAATTCTATCATCCAAGCCTTTCATCATATTGTTTTCAAAGAATCCAGATTCCTTTGCTTCATCATATCCTTCACTGAATTCTTTATCTAGATCTTCATCTCTTTGTTTCTTTAGGAATGCTAATTCTTCTTTTTGGAGCTTCAGTGTTTTCCACAAGTTCCTAACCAAAGCTTCCTTTTCTTTGATTTCTTCTTCTAATGTGAAGATAGCATTATCTAAAGTATTTTCTTCATTAGCTTGGATTGAGGCTATTGATTTAGCTTGTTGCTTAGTGTCACTCTTTTGTGTTGGGACATGTACTGCAAGAGAACTAAATTCAGCATCTGTGGGAGTATAATGTTGGATACTCACCACGCTTGGCTACGTGTGGCACTGAATTTGAGCATTTAGCTGCTCTAATTGAGAGGAATAATAATCATATAAAAAGAATTGACCAGGGGTCAAGACAGAAAGTTTAGATTGAATTTCATCACGCTGGCGGATGAGAGCAGGAACGTCAATGAAGGAAGACATCATTTTAATGTCTAGAAAATTCATGAGCTCAGGCTCAGAGGAGGAGGAGGAATATTCAGAGTCAGAAACCTCACTGGGAAGACTTTCCCTTTCGTCATTGTCAGAGACTTCAGAAAGCGAAAAGTATTCACCATCTGAACGGTGTGAGACCAGATCCCAATCAAATGGATCATAAGTAGTTTGAAAAATATTCATAACTTTGATTTGGGTTTTGGTCTTAGACCGCAGAGGACACTGAGACGCCTAGTGGCCAGGCTTTTTACAGATGAAACATGTAGACTGCCTAGACTTACGAGGTTGTTGTCTGCGTTTAAAGTACAATTTTTGTTTTGGCTTGAAACCTCAAGACTTCTTATAAGGAGTAGATTTAGGATGAGCTTTACACGTACAAGAAGTGTCATTTGATTTCTTAGAATGTTTTCTTTTGGGTTTAAAACAACCAAAACTAGAAGTTTCTTCAAAGAGCTCACAAGAAGATGTAGCAAATCCTAGTTGTTTCTTTAAGGATTTGGACATCTTTCGTTTAATACATTCCTCTTGAATAGCAGTAATGATTTTCTCTTGCAAGCCTGTTAGAGACAGAGTCTCTATATCAATTTCTTCATCCTCTAGTCTTTTTCTAACTAACTCAGGAACCTTGCTGGCCATAGAGGATAGGTATTTTCTTAGATATGCAGGGTTTCTGGGATCATGGACTTTATATAACAAAGATTGCATCATACAGAAATATTTCTTTAGATCAGTAATATCACACAATCTTTGACTCATGAATATATTAGCATAATGAGCCATATTTACACGAATATCGCCATAAAATTCATGGACTACGGCTTTGATAAGCTCATCTATGGGTTTTGCATGCTAAAGAATTCTGAGTTTACTATTGTTTGAAATTCTTTCCAACCAGAAACTGAGATTTCCTCTAAATCCCCAAGTAAGTCTTAGAGAAAGATCACTCCAAGAAACTTTATCTTTAGACCAAATTTACCATAGGAGCACACATATATGCGGAACAAGACCTTATACACTTGAGATCAGTGCTTTTGATTTACAGTCTTAGGATCCCGAAGGCAAGAGAAGCAAAGAGCATACGCACCGCTCAACACAAACTTAGACCTCTCTCAGAATTCTCTCCGATTTCGAATGAATAAAATGAGAGCTGAGGCCACTTATTTATACAAATCTGGGCAGGTTCCCGGTAGTAGGCTACAGGAAACTGCCAGTCAAAAGAGAATATCCGAAAAATATCGATGGGGCAGCTGTGGACTACAGCTGTTATCTCATCCCTTAAAGGCTCGGCCATATGGGGAACCATCATCAACTTTTATGGAGGACACTATAGAAAATTATTTGACTTTAGTCCTATGATATTGACTAAAGCAATTATTCTTACACTGTGGAGTGCTCGGCACCCACGAACCCTCGGGACACCATTGTCGGCCCGATAGACATGAAATGATACAAGCTTTATTAAAGCAAAGGACAGAAGGGTCCATCATGCTTCCATACGATTATTAATATTAAATTCTCCAATGGAATCAAATGAGGCGTCACTGTTTACTTCATGACTTGCTGGAGGTGATACATCATCATCTGCAAAGGGAGGTAGCCCACCGAAGGATTCAAAGAAAGGTGATCCCATCATGCCAGGGATTAATTCTTCTTTAGGCACACAAGTACTGCCATAGAAGTTGCTTTTAATGTAAAACTGGCGATGTTGTTTGGAACAAGCACCTTCCATAAGATCAATGGTCATGAATGAGAGGATGAACACAAACCATGCTTCATAGTGTGCAGCTTTACAAACCTCAGCATGAAACCAGATCTTAAAGGCATCCCTGTCAGTTTGGTTAAAGAAATCTAAATCTCTGGGACAAAACTGCCACATTAGTAAATATAACCATCCTGACCATGAATAATAGAATTCTTTGAAAGTATCACACTCAAAAGTTATCCAAATGCAGCCATCATATTTAACCTGGTGCATAATCATGCAATAATCCTGATAGCCAAGGAAAGGTGTCTACAGTATGATATATACTTGACCTTGGTTAGGTCCACCAGTCATGATTCCTCTGAAGAGATCTCTGTGTGATCTAAAATATGTTCCATATGAAATTAGACCACAAGTCTTATTTATCCATTCTTGCAAAATATTTACACAAGCAGGACTATTTTTAATGCAACATGCTAAACAATCAAAACAAAGACAATATGTACAGTTCGTACACACCAAGATCCATTTAAATCCTGGTGGAGCTTCTCTTGATATGGCATTTATGGAGGAGGATGCCATATAAATCTTTTAACTTATTTTGTGTTAGGAGAAGCTTCTCTTGTTAACAGGTCTGCTAAACAATTTTCCTTCCCTAGTTTATATTCAATATCAAAGTCGTAGCCTTCCAACCAGAGACTCCACCGCAGAACCCTGTTATTTCCCTGTTCCAACAATCTATGATTAGATAACATCCCTTTCATGTGTTTTAAGTCCGTCCTAACAATAAAATGAACAGGTTTCAGAAATAATCTGTACTTTTTGATGCCATTTTTACTACTAGGATCTCTTTATGAGATGAGGGATATTTAGATTCTGTATCGCTGAAACATCCAGAAGTGTACATGCACACTTCTTCTAATCTAGGTCCATTTTTCTGCAACAAGACTGCTTCCCATGTTTCTGTAGAAGCATCAATTTCTAATATTAATTCCATAGACATGTCTGGTAGGTGCAGACTAGGGAGGTTCTGGACCTTTTGTTTAATTATCTGGACAACCTGTGTCATTTTGTGATTCCAAGGCATTGCCTTACTAAGCCTTTTCTGTAAGATGCGGACATCTTTTGCCTGGTTTTCATAGAATTGGCGAATATAGTTAAGGCATCCTAGAAATCTTTGAAGCTACTTGGTGTCCAGAATTTCATCAGGGAACTCTGTCAGTTTCTTAAGAACATGATCCTGCAATTCAACTCTTCCTTGGGACAGGATCATTCCGAGATATTCAATCTTAGTTTGGGTCCAACAGAGTTTGGGTTTACTCAAAACCAATCCATGTTTATACAACAAATCATAAACTATTTCTAGATGATGTACATGTTGCTTCAAATCTACAGAACAAACCAATAAATCATCTATGTACACAACAACAAAAGGTAGGTGCCTGAAAATATCATCCATGCGCTTTTGGAATTCTGATGGCGCATTCTTTAATCCAAAGGGCATAACCCTCCATTGGTATTGTCCTTGAGGCACCACAAAACCTGTTTTATACCTGTCTCCTGGAACAATGCCTATTTGCTAGAAACCACTTTTCAGGTCAAATTTACTAAAGACATTACACTTGTCAATCTTGGAGAATAACAATTCTTTATTTGGCAATGGATATCTCAAAGGCAATAAGGCAGCATTTAGAGCTCTGTAATTTATTACCATCCTTGGTTTGCCTCTTTTTTGTTCAGAGTGTTTATTAACATAAAAGGCAGGACATGCCCAAGGACTTCTGCTGCTTTCGATTAGCTTTCTTTGCAAAAGATCTTGAATCTCTGCTTTGCAATATTCAAGCTCTGAAGGGGACATATGATTTGCAGAGGCCTTTTGAGGTTTGGGTGTGTAGTCTTCTTTATAAGGCAAATTAACAGAGTATTGTTCCCTTGTCCAGAAAGCATTAGGGGAGTCAGAAGTGCAATCATTCTCAATTTTGACTTTGATCTTACTGATAGCTTCTGATCCATGCACTGTGGCATTCTTTATAATTTTCTGGATTTTGATAAGACTACTTGCAGACTGTTCTAAAACCTTTTGAGAAGGTTTGTCTATAATACGGCATTCAAATGTAGTCTTTGTAGGAAACTGAGACGCCCAGTGGCCAAGCTTTTTACAGATGAAACATGTAGACTGCCTAGACTTACGAGGTTGTTGTCTGTGTTTAAAGTACAATTTTTGTTTTGGCTTGAAACCTTGAGACTTCTTATAAGGAGTAGATTTAGGATGAGCTTTACACGTACAAGAAGTGTCATTTGATTTCTTAGAATGTTTTCTTTTGGGTTTAAAACAACCAAAACTAGAAGTTTCTTCAAAGAGCTCACAAGCAGATGTAGCAAATCCTAGTTGTTTCTTTAAGGATTTGGACATCTTTCATTTAATACATTCCTCTTGAATAGCAGTGATGATTTGTTCTTGCAAGCCTGTTAGAGACAGAGTCTCTATATCAATTTCTTCATCCTCTAGTCTTTTTCTAACTAACTCAGGAACCTTGCTGGCCATAGAGGATAGGTATTTTATTAGATATGCAGGGTTTCTGGGATCATGGACTTTATATAACAAAGATTGCATCATACAGAAATATTTCTTTAGATCAGTAATATCACACAATCTTTGACTCATGAATGTATCAGCATAATGAGCCATATTTACACGAATGTCGCCATAAAATTCATGGACTACGGCTTTGATAAGCTCATCTATGGGTTTTGCATGCTGAAGAATTCTGAGTTTACTATTGTCTGAAATTCTTTCCCACCAGAAACTGAGATTTCCTCTAAATCCCCAAGTAAGTCTTAGAGCAAGATCACTCCAAGAAACTTTATCTTTGTAGAGCATTTTCTGGGTCTTTGCCCAAGCATGCCAACCTTGGATCATAATTTCAATGTCAATTCTCTCTTTGCAATCAAGATTAGATACAGGTGACGTATCTCCTTGTTTAAGAGATGTTTGACTTTGACCGTCAATATCCATGGAAGCTTTCTTTCCACTGGTGTATCTGGCATTACACCATTGTTCCCAAGTAGATGTTCTGTTTGCACCTTGTTGACTAGATTCAAGCTTGTCTTCTTTAGTTTCAGGCTTTACATCTCCATCTACCATTTTGATGGAGGGGTATAAAGATAATGGACTAATATGTACAAGAGCTAGCTTATTAGACATTGGCTTTACCAATCCTGTTTTGATAAGAGTTGTACAGATTTTCCAGCTTGCCAGAAACAAGCTAGATCTTGTTCAAACTCAGGGTCAAGAACTTGCAGCAAAGATAAAGCAAGCCACAACTTAAAATTTAACACTTTGCGTAGGGTTCCATAACTTTCCCATTCACATTCAAACTACATAATATTTCCTTTGCATTATAAAAACCTTTGAAAATTATTTTCCCTATGAATGTGGGATAAATCGACCTTGCAATTTTCACTATTTACTTCGATCGGGGCACAAGGACCTCCCTTACGGAGTTCATTGTTTCTCATCCCTTCATGAGTTCCTATTTAACTAGTGTTTCATCCCACAATGTAGAGAACCCATAAGGAATCCTCATCAAACTCAATGAAAGACTCTACAAATGCAACCCTTGCATATCTGCCACAGTCGAATACAACATCTCAATTCCATTCATGACTCAAGGTAAACACAACAACGCACATAGAAATTCACACACACTGCTAAAAAACCCTCTACTTCTCTTCTTTCTCTATCTGGTCTGATTCACAATATGGAAAACTTCCTTGATATTCTATTTTGGCCTTAGTGGTCTCCCCCTATATTTGACATCAATGACAACAATATTTCCAACAAACTCCCCCTTTTTCATTGATGGAAACCCTTGGTCAATTAAGATACTTCCTTTGTCTACAAATTCTCCTTGTTATGCAATTATTCCTTTGTATGTATCTTATCCCCCTTACTCTTTACTCACCCCCTTTTACATCAATAGCGAAGGTATTTTCTCCCTCTTACTCTTTACTCTCCATATCTGCAACTAGAAACCTTCTTTCTTTTTGTAGCCCCCCCTGAGCATGTGCTTCTATTGAAGTGCTTTAGTGGTTGGATGACATAGGTACCACTCCCAATTACTATCTGAGATACTTGAATGTTTCTCTAGGAATATATTTTATAAAGATAACAACAATTTGTTCCTCTATACCAATATATTCCAGCTTGACATTTTATTATGTGACTTGCTCTCTTAAGAAATGGTATTTAATTGGAATATGCTTTGTCTTTGAATGCATAACAGGATTTTTTGAAATAAATGTTGTTGGAAATAAATATTACAAGCCTACATATGTCCAATACAAAGATTGCAAGATGGAGATTGTTCAAAGCATTACTTTTGGATTTTTGATGGTCAGTTTAGATACCATATCTTTGAAGGAATTTTTACCCTTCATACCTAGCTCAAATTGGAGCATAAGTTATATGGTTGGAAATATTATTCTGAGACCTTTCCAATAGTATATGAAATTCTCTCTAACTCCCTAGGAATGAGTAGATATACAAAAAAAATTGCCCGACAATCCAACTAGAAAATTGAGGTTGGATCAACCAGTCTTTACAGGTAGGCTCGGAAAGTGGGAATATAATTATTATAAATACAAGATAAATGTGTGTATTTTTAGTGAAACCAAGCAATATATCAGGTCTGAGGTGCGCTAAAGGTGTTGGGGTGTCTTTCTAGGATCTAAAGGTGTGCAAGATAAGTCACGATGATGTTGCCATATGCGTTATTATGATGTTGAGATGTTGTCGTGTGTGTTATTATGAGGTTGTGATGTTGTCGTATGCCTTGTTTTGATGTTGTGATGTTGTCGTCACTATGATGTTTCCATGTGCACTATTCTGAGGTTGTGATGTTGTCGTTGAGGATTATATTCTTGAATGATGTTATGAAGCTAGCAAGGGCATGAAGGCTACATGTGACTAGGGGTTGAAGGATTGTCTGTGGAATGAAGCATGTAGGTGAAGTAATAATTCATTTTTGTATAAATATATTGGATTTGTGTCTATACATATATTTTTGAGTTTGTGCTCAAGTGAGGGGATTGGTGTCTCCAGTAGGTTGGTGCTTGCAAATATTGTAACAGTAGGTTGGTGCCTACTAGTGTTGCTACATTAGTGCTTAGTTGAGGAGATTGGTGTTTCTAGTAGGTTGGTTCCTACATCTTATTGAGTTGGCGTTGAGTTGAGGATATTGGTGTCTCTAGTAGGTCGGTGCCTACAATATTTGTAACAGTAGGTTGGTGCCTACATGAATTTATAAAAATACGTTTTATGGTTTTCTCCCGATTAGGTTTCCAAGTTAAACTCTATGCATTGTGATTTGAGTTTAAATATGTGGTTATTGTTTCTTAGTTAATGAATGATTGATGAATGGTTAAATAGAGTAAAACATATTTTATATTGATTCATTCCCCCCCCCCTCCTTTCAATACAACCATAATTTCAACATTTATTGCACTAGTATTGTCACACATTATTGATATTGGATGATTATAATCTACCTAATTTTCCTTCAACGTTTGCTTCATCCAAATCACTTGTGTACAAAATTTTTCTCCTACAATGTATTATGATTCTATTGTGGATAGAGAAATTGATGATTGCTTCTTTCTTAACCAAGACATTGGGATATTTCCCAGAAATAATGCTCCACCACTGGTGTTCTTTCTGTCATCCACTCTACCTACCCAATCTGCATTTGTGTAAGTTGTTAGAGTAAATTTTTTACTTGTTGGATACCATAAACCATAAATAAAAATCCAAATTTCCTTCTAGACGTCAAAAGATCCCTTTTATTGCTTGCACATTTGTTTCCTTTGGTGCAACTTGAAACCTTCCAACTAACCCTACTGCATAGGTAATATTTGGCCTTGAATTTTTCACATGCATTATATTGTCTATCATTTATATGCACGGAGTTTGATTTGCTTCTTTTGCTTCATCCTCTTTTCTCAATTTACAACCAGTGATCATGGGTGTTCTGATAGGTTTACAGTCTTCCATTTCAAACTTCTTCAACATCTCCTTGGTATATTTGGTCTGAGAAATGAATATGCCTTTGTTAGTTTGAGAAATATACAATCCTAGAAAGAATGACAGTTCTCTAAGCATGGACATCTCAAAATCTCTTTTCATTTCTTTAGAAAACTTTTGGCTCATTTTATCAACATTACTTCCAAAAATGATATCATCCACATAAACCACAATGATTAACATATCTTCATTGTCTATTTTGATGTAACTATTTCTCTCTGCAACTCATATTTTGAAACCTTGTTGTTGTAGGCATTTGTCAAGTCTTGAATACCAAGCTCTAGGAGCTTGCTTTAATCCATAAATTTATTTCTTCAACCTACAAACATAATCTTTATTATTTGATAATAGGAATCATTTTGGGTATTCAATGTACACTTCTTCCTCTAGATTTCCATTCAAAAATGTCGATTTTACATCCATCTGATATACTTTAAAATTATTGAAACTTTCAATCGCCAAGAAAATTCTAATAGCTTCTAATCTTGCAATAGGAGCAAAGGTTTTCTCAAATTCAATACCTTCCACTTGAGCATATCCTTTACAGACTGGTCTTTCTTTACTTCTTACTACTTGTCCATATTCATCCAATTTGTTTCTAAAGACCCATTTGGTGACAATCACATTCTTGTGTTTTGTTCTGGGAACAAGTTCCCAAGTCTCATTCTTCTAAATCTGATTTAGTTCTTCTTCCATAGAATTAACCCAATGTTGATCAACACTAGCCTTTGCAAAACATTTAGGCTCTATTTTGGACAACAAAGAGAGATTTACCTATCAATAAGTGCTTGCCAATTTTCTCCTATTGTGTGTTTCATCATTTCTATCACCAAGAATTAAGTTTTTTGGATGGTTTTCTACACAAAATTGATGGGGTTTGTGTATCTTAGTGTTCTTATTCCTCTTCCTCTTCTTCTTTTTCTTTTTCTTCTTCGTTTTCTTCTTCTTCTTATTCTTCACTCCACTCCATTTCTTTTGTTTGCAGTTTATTCTTATGAGGTCTTGTTTCATATATTTTGACATTTATATTTTCAAGAATCTTGTGTAGTCTTTTGTTGTAACATCTATAGGATTTGCTTCTTGATGAATAACCAAGGAAAATTCCTTCATCTGCTCTTGAGTCAAAATTTCCTAGATCCTCATTACCTCTTTTGATATAACACTTTCTTCCATATTCTAAAATGTTTTATAGATGTGGTCTACCTTTCCATAATTCATAGGGTTTCTTATCATTGTTAACTCTAATTTTACCTTTGTATAGAATGTAAATTGTAGTGTAAAATGTTTCTCTACAAAAATTGTTTGATAATCTTACTTCATTCAACATTGTCCTATAAATATCTTGTACATGTATGTTTTTCCTTTCAACCACTCCATTTTGTTCAGGAGTTCTTGCAGCCGAATAATGTCTTTTTACTCCATGAGTTTCACAGAATTATTCAAATTCATTGTATGTAAACTCGCCTCCATTTTTTGATCTTAAACATTTGATTTCCAAGTCATTCTCATTTTCAAATAAAGCTTTAAAGGCTTTAAACTTTTCAAATTCTTCAGATTTGTTTCTGAGAAGCATTTTTCTCCATTAATATCATCAAGAATATACACATTGTTTAGGGTTCTTATTGCTCTTACGACTAGTTTTTCTGAAATTTTCTTTCTAATATTACATTCTTGGGAGTTAAAAATGAGATTGATCACACATCTGGATGACACTGAGAATATTTTGATTCAAGTCTTCAACATAGAGAACCTTTTCTACCTTATCCCTTCCATTGTCAAGACTAAAAGTGACTTTTCCAACTATCTTTGAAGTACCATTATCCCCAAAGGTAACACTGCCTCCATTCTTATTCAAGGTGATAAACTTTGGTTTATCTCTTGTCATGTGAGTTGAGAACCCACTATCAATGTACCACTTATCCCTATTATTTTGTGCATGTATTGCATCTTGTATGAACACGGATTTCTATTTCTTTTGATCTCTATTTATTTCCATGACTTTTGGGGTTTCCTCTTTCTTATATTTTCTGAAAACACTTCTACGGAACTTTTCTATATGCCCATATTGTTACAGTTATAACATATAATGTTATAATTCAATAAAGGAGAAAATGAGTTGTAATTTCTCCTTGAGAATCCATTGTCATATATGTTGTTGTTCCTCATATAAATCCCTTTTGCATTTAATATACAATCTATAGATTTATGACCAAAACCATTGCAAGAGTAACAATAGACAAAAAAAATATTTTGGTACCTGATTGTATGATTCCATATTGATGGAAACGTATTCCTAATTCTGCCTTTGTGAGGAAAATTTGTCTCATGTGGAACATTATGATCTTCCCTCTTGTTGTATTCAACCTTGATAGGATTTTTTAGCACATCAACACAACTCTTGGTCTTTACTTCACTCAATTGTTTTGAGGAGGTTGGGTCTTCTTAAACAACTTCCTTGTTGTCACTGTATCCAAGACCGGTCTTGTCGAATAGTGATCTTTGATAGTATAGGATTTCATCCAGAGTTGCAGAGCTCTTTTCAAATTTCATATTGGTATTTGATTACTCCAACTCATTTCTTAAATGAACTATTTTGGATTCTAGACTGTTGCAGACATCTTATTTTTATTTTAGCTAAGCTCTCAAAGCTTCTTTAATTCTCTTTCCCTATTCTACTTGATTTTTTAGGACGATGATGATTTTTTCAGTCTCATTAGAGGTCTCTTTTGCACATAGTATTTCTTTTATGTATTCTATCAAATACTCCTTTTGGAGCCATTTATTTTTCCTCGATCTCTCTACTTCATTTAGAGAACACATGAGCTCTCCTTCAAGATCCACATATACATCAATCTCAAGATTGTCTTCTTCTTTTAAATATATGTTTCCATTTTATAGGACATCAGTCTTTATTTTAGAGCCATGGAGAGAATCTCTTGTTTTTCACTGTCATTATCATCAAAAGATTTGTTGTTTTCATTTGCATATAGATTCTTTTTTTTTCCATAGAAATTTCTTCTCTTTTCAGTCTTTCCCTTCTTGTAATTTTTGAAGGGGAGTTCCTGTGTGGTTATGTCAACCATAGGCAATGGGGTTGCAAAGCACTGATGTGTGGCATGTCACCTAGGTATTAACTAGGGTTAAGATTCAAAACGCCTCCCCCCTTTTTCAATGGTCAGTAGGTCGAGGGACCCGCGATGCGATGGTGACCATTGATCATCGTCAATGCCCCACAATCCTTCGTCATTAGATTATAAGTCATACAACTTTGTGTGCACATGGAGAATGGGTGTGGGATGGGACTCGCCTATCTCTGCAACCCAATACAAAGGTGCCACATAGGTGACCAAGGACGGTGGGGACCGAAGAATTAAAATAATATAAGAGCGGGTATAGGTAAGGAATAAAGGTGAAGGAAGAATAAGGTAGAGGCCAACAAGGCAGGACCAGGTGGCCAGGGAGTTGACATGGCACCACTCTGAGGTGCCAAGTGGACTTGGGTATCACGTTAGCACCCCAATCATAATAAGTTAACCAAATTTTAAATATAATAGTGAAAATTGCCCATAAAATGGGTATTTTACAGGTGTTCAACATGCAAGCCATTTTCAAAGTCCTAAATGACATTTTTGAGAAGTCTAATTTGTATGAAACTTATGTTCTTCTAGGACATATTTTTACTACATCTAAAATGATAACTCTTAGAGAGATATTTATAACGATGCAAACCGTTCATCAAACAGAGCTAATTGTTATGGCTGTAACAACCCCCCTTTTTTACTTTTTCTTTTACAAGTGAAAGGAAAGGAGTCCCTGTTGGAAGCAAGCTAAATCGGAAAGAAAGGCATGCAAGAGGAAAGTGGTAGCTAGAAGGAAAGGAAGCACGCACACATGCATGGAAGACCTAACGATGCTATGGTTATGGGTTTTGTAATACATTGTAATGGTTGATGAGCCAGAAACATATATATAGATACCTAGAAGGTCTAGGAAGGGAGAGGTTAGATTTGAGAGAGAGTTCAAGGAGTTCAAGGGTTTTGATTTATGGAGTGTTACTCGCTCAAGAAGGAGTAACTAGTATGTAAAATTACTACAATGTGATTCAATCTTGTAAGTTGGGGAGTTGTGGGAGTCAGAAGGGTATATCTTGAGGGTTAGATCACAAACTGAGGAGCCTGGTGTGATCTAGTCTACCTCATAATAGATCTCGACCCGACTGAAAACAAGTTGTAAAGTGTGCGGCGATGTAGTTTTGGAACTACCATAATAAAATACCTTGAGAGCCATATCTTTGTGGACATATTTCATGAGGGGGTGAACCATGATAAAACCTGTGTTATATGATTGAATGTATGTATCTCTCTTACTATCTATGAGTAGATTTTAGAATGATGTATGAATGAATTAATGGATCCAATTACATTACATGCATGAATAAGAATGATAGTGTATTTATTTAATCATTAGATAGAATTCACAACTCACACTTCACATATCCCCATTCAGTCCTAGACTGCAAGCACTTGAGTATTGCAGTCACCCATTAAGACTATCTCGAGTGAGACTGCGTAGTGCACTTTGTGTACTATGTTTCCTTCTAGTTTACCAGAAAGGCCAATAGTTTTAGAGGCTTTGTTGGATCCCTAGTAGACATAAACCTGGGTCAAATCATGTTAAAGGTATAATACAGACAAGCAACCAACAAATGGTTATGTTTTCGGTTGGAACAACATATGTTTGAGTGGATGGGATCTGTTGAAAAATTGTTAAAAGAATGTAAGATCTGCAGAAGGCGTGTCAAAAGAATATTGAATCAAGCGAAAAGAAGCTGAGAGAATGCATATCTAGAAGGAGATGTTGAGACCATGGAATCCCACAAAAGCATAGATCAAAATATAGCTAAAGACAAAGGAGCTATATTTTGCACAAAAAGATAACAAAAACCCTAGAGTAACACCACGTAAATATCTCGAGAAGTATGTGTTTACTGATCTACATGAAGTCTTTTTCTGTGATTTTCCACACTTATTGCAGGAGTGGATATTGAGGCTGAAGGATAACCACACAACAAATCAGATCCGACAGTTAGAGTGGACCTCAGTTCAGATCGCACAGTTACAGCAGGTGAATAACAAATTCACCCGCGTAGTAGATTTTTGTCTCGACGACATTGTAGCAGGCTTTATAATAGAATTTGCAGTAGATACCATGAAGTTGTACAACGTAGCAAAGCAAGAGTTTATATGCGGACCTTGAGGAAGGTATATCAGATTTTTGTATACTTCTATTAATATATTGCTTTATAATAAAGGTGTAATGACAATGGAGTCAGATAGCTAAATTTCCCTGCATGCATGAGGGAAGGGGGGAAGCACTGACAGAAAAAGGAGACATGGAAGGAGAAATGGATAAAGGAAAGAAGGAAGAATCCCTGGACCCAATCATGATGGATGATGACCAGATCAAGAAGATCATGGTGATAGCTGGAAAGACGCACAGTGCAGTACCCTACGAATACAAAGTGAACATGAAGAAGAGAGTTGTAGACGTCCGGGAAGGCTTGGCAAGTGATGAAGAGGAGGTAGAGGATCTCCAGGTTGTGGAGTAGATTGAGGAAATCCTACACGTGACATATGAGAGGAAGAGGAGAGGTCCAAGGGCAGGAATCGAAGGCATTAATCCTATCCATATTAATGTCAGTGTGGAACCCATAAACCCATGTGCAACTAACATGCCAAAAGGAACACCACCATTTAGACAACTGAATTTTAGGAGAGGGAAGACCGCAGGAAGTACATCTACATAAGGAACAACAACTGGGGGAGCCAGTTCTGGAAGCATTAGTCAAGTATCTACACCGTGCGGAGGTAGTAGTTCATCATTCAAGATGGCAGGACACGATCCCACCATCAAGTTACCAAAATTCAAAGGAGAAGCGCCAGAGGACCCGAAGAAGCACATGTTTATCTGTGAAAATATCTGGGAAGAAAAACAGATCATAGATGAGGATACTAAACTTGAACAGATATCGATCACACTAAGGGATCGTGCACTGGATTGGTATATGATTTTATCCACAAACAATCCACCAGGAACAACTAGAACAATTGCAGATGTCTAGAAATGGTTGATAAATGAGTTTCAGAAGCCAAGTTCAGAGACCCAATACATGAACAAGATGATAGAAATTAGACAGAAACTAGGTGAATTCATATGGGAGATTGACCAAAGATTCAAGAGACTGAAAGGAAAGTTGAAATATCTCATGACAGATATGCAACACATGCACATGTTCATCAATTCATTATTACCACACTTAAAATATCCACTACGACAACAAAAGTTTCAGACACAGGAAGAGGCTCTGCAAGCAACCCTGCAACTGGAATAAAACCAGTATCAGAGGACATATCCAGCCATCGAAGAGATGAAGGAGGAACTGGAGAAATTACGTTCCAGCTAAACCAAAACAAAAGTAAGGACAAACGAGAAGTTGTTTGGTGTACCACATGAAGGAAAGAAGGAAACCATAAGAATGAATGTCCAACATTCGCGCAGTACATGGTAGAAGGAATTCCAAACCCATTACCAACAAGAGGATTATGGTGCGAAATATTTAAGAAACAGGGCCACTATCCATATCACTGCCCAATGATGCAAAAGTACCATACAATCTTAAAGAGTTTGTATTGAAACTTTTTCAAGTCAGTAGGCCATGATGACAAAGACTGTAGAACCATGGATTTGATGAGAGAGAGGACATCAAATGCATATAGGGTGCAGGTAGAAATGATGATCAGGAAATCCGCACCTTAGTATAACTAGGTACCATCCCCATACAACACTGTGCAACAACCATATAACATGGCACAACCACAGTACAACGCAGTGAAACCCCACTACAATATCGCACAGTATAACTAGGCACCTCAGTATAATGCACCAAGAGGGGATCGAGCTGGATATAGAGGGGTAGGATGAGAAAGAGGAGGCTTTGGAAGAGGTAGAGGACTAGTGGTATGTCACAATTGTCAACAACCAGGACACTATGCAAGAGAATGTCCACTTTCGCTAGTGACTTGTATATATTTTTGCGCATCGGATCATGACACAGAAGAATGTCATACGTTATTAGGGAAGATCCAAGAAAAGAGGAATCAGAACAATCAGAATGTTCAATGGATTTCAGTAGAAGCGAGGGATGAAGGAGAAACATCAACATAGTTACAGATGGAGGAGCTAAAACAGGAAACGACGCAGTATGACAAGATCCAGTACAACATCAATGGGTGAAGAATAATGTCGAACCAAGGAAGTAGTTTTACGCGCAAAACGAGAGGGAGATATTTAAGCAAGCTAGACAATAATTTATGAAGCCTGACATTGCGTTGACTTCAATCACATAGCATAATAAGAAAATACCATAGTACGAGATGCCTCCATCATTGGATCATACCAAATAAATGCAACCCCTGGGACAAGTAAGTACAATCAAAGGATTTTTGCAATCATGTGTAAAATTGCTCAATGATCTATACTCTGTCAAAATATTACAAAATATGCTACAAATATGTAGCATAGATACAAAAAGAAATCTAGAACAGAAAATAGTCAATCACCTACATACAAGGAGAAGAACAAGTAGGGAGTTCAGGATGAATGCCAACATTGGAGATTTCAACATGGGAGATATCATACTGGATCTAGGATCCAAAGTCAATATATTGCCCAAGAAGACATGGCAATGTATGGGAGAGACCACATTAGGATATTCACCTGTTCAACTAAAACTAGCAAACCAACACAAAGTTCTACCAATAGGGAGGCTGAAATGAGTGACAATAGATCTGGATAGAGTGCGCACTAAGGCAGACTTCGAAGTAATAGAGATAGTGGATGGAACAAAACCTTACTCAACATTGCTCGACTTGGATTGGGAATTTGATAACCAGACCATAATCAACTTAAAGACAAGGAAGATGACATTTGAGTCAAGAGAATACAGGGTCATTGTGCCATTAAACCCATTGGAAGGGGAAAGGTTCGTAGAGCCTACTTGCTTGGACTTGGAGGAAATTATCTAGCTGTACAGAACAACTGCACGAGATGAGGATTGTGTAAACCCAACTACAGATGGGATACTCATTTGGAGGAGCATCACCTCATGTGCATCAAACTCAGATACGGGTTTAGAAAATTGGCAACAGAGGCTACACGAAGTGTCCACAAGAAGATGTGAAAGAATAGACCGCGTCGTAATATGGGTAGTTATGGAGATAATGGAACCACCCATTTTCCATGGGGTAAACGATCTAGAATCATTCTTGACACTTTATGAAGATGAAGTGTTAGAAAATCAGAGACTCTCAGCACTAGATATAGCACTCAAGGCCATACCTGCAATATGGTGGGGTGCACACCAAGAAACAATCAAGGATTGGTACCAATGTAAGTGGTTAATTCTCATTAGGTTTGGCGCAGAACAAAGAAGAAACCAACAACATAAATATGATGGACAGAGGGCACCAGTGGAACACTTGGAGAAGTGCAGAGTGCTATGGAAAATGACACCCCCAAAAGAATGGCCTCATCATTTCATACACACATTAGAGGGCATCCATACAAACTGGTATGCGGACCAGGAACTGCAAAGAGGAACTACGAGCTAGACAATACTACAACATAACTTTAAAGTCACTTTCTCATTTGAGCATGAAAACCCCAACATAGATGAAACACTTAAGAATATAAGAGGGGTGACATTCATTAAGGAAACAGAAGTCGAACTCATAACATAAGAATAAAAGTGGAACAGATAGACAATGAAAGAATTGTTTTCATGCTACCATGTGCAGGAAGAAGTATCTGAGGAAGATGACCCTCATGATATTCAGATTGAGGAAGTTGAAGGCAAAAGAGAAGTGGAAGGTTCACCTATAGAATCAGAAGTAATATATGCACCAATCAAGGTGAAGAAAGTCAATATTGGGACAGTCAAGAATCCCAAAATGGCCAACATTGGGGAATATTGGGATGAGAAAATAGTGGAAAGCATAATAGAGTTACGCAAGTACACCGACCTGTTCCCCACAACATTCATAGAAATGAAGGGAATAGAAGGAGAGCTAGGTGAAATGAAAATACCACTCAGAGCTAAGGCAAGACCGATCAGACAGTGACCATATAGACTAAATCCAATATATAAGAAAAACTTCAAAGATAAGATCGATAGGATGTTGGAAGCTTGAATCATAGAACTTATGGAAGAATTTGAATGGATAAGCCCGATGGTATTTTAGGATAAAAAACAAGGCAGGATAAGAATATGCGTCGACTTGAGGAAGTTGAATGATGCATGCCTACATGACCTGTTCCCTACAAATTTTACGGATGAAGTGTTGGAGAATGTAGGAGGACATGAAGTTTACTCATTCATTGACGAATTTTCAGGATAACATAAGATCAATATAGTATCGAAAGATAGATACAAGACCACTTTTGCTATAGAATGGGGATCCTACCAGTACATAGTCATGTTGTTTGGATTGAAGAATGCACCAACAATATTTTCCATAGCCATAGCTCCATTTAAAGAATTTATCCACCATTTTCTAGAGGTATACTTGGATGATTGGACAATATACATTATGTTGAAATACCATGTAGAGGTCGTGTGGTTGATCTTAGAAAGATGCAGACAGTGAGAGATATCGTTAAACATCAAGAAATGCATCTTCGGAACACCTTTTTGGATACTATTGGGTCATATAGTTTGCAAGCAAGGTTTACTAGTAGATCTTGCAAAGGTTGTAGTAATCATCAAATTACCACCACCAAAAGCAGTCCATCAACTAAGAGAGACATTGTGACACACAAGATACTATAATTTTTTTATAAAAGGGTACGTGCAGATCACCGTGCCAATGGAGAAACTACTAAGGAAAGACACAAAGTTCTAGCGGAATGAGGATTGTCAACACGGTCTGGATATGTTGAAAGAAAATATGGTAACAACACCAATACTAGTATTCCCATATTGGGAGAATAAATTCCACGTACATGTAGATGCATTGACCACATCACTTGGAGCTATTCTGGTGCAGCTAGGAGCAGGAGAATCGGATCATCCTGTAGCATTTTCTAGTAGTAAACTGTCAGGATCAGAGCAGAACTACATCACTATGGAGAGGGAAGGCATAGCTATAGTCTACACTCTTTAGAAGTTCAGACATTACTTGCTCGGGAAACAATTTAATATGTTCACAGATCATTCAATGCTTAAATACCTAGTCAACAAGCTAGTGTTGGGGGGGAGAATTTGCAGATGGCTATTGTTGTTTCAAGAATTTGATTTTGAAGTCATAGTTAAACCGGGGAAGTTGAATGCAGGACCAGATCACTTGTCAAGGATCATGAATGGGGAGGAACCTACAAATCTAGAGGAAAAATTTTCAGATGCATAGTTATTTTCAGTCCAGATCGTCGATGAATACTTTGCAGACATTATCTAGTACTTGAGTACAGGGATTGCGCCACGGGAATATAACACCGCGTAGAAGAAAAACCTGGTATTCCAGGTTGCAAACTATCATCTGATTGCAGGACACTTATACAAAATGGGCGCAAATAGCATATTGAGAAGATGTGTGCTAGAACATGAAAGACCAAGGATTTTAGTAGAATCCCATGAGGGAATAGCAGGAGGACATTACACAGGAAAAGCTATTGCGTAGAAGGTATTGCACGCAAGACTATGGTGGCCAACCATTCACAACAACTCAAAAGAGTACTATCATAAATGTGGTGTATGTCAGATGGTTGGTAAGCCAAATAGAAGGGACAAGATGCCCCTATGACCACATGTAACTTTGCAGGTATTTGAAAAATGGGCAATAGAATTTATGGGACCAATTAACCCACCATCAAAGAGGACATGAGTGAGTTACATAATCACCATGAAAGAATACCTCTCAAGATGGGCATAGGTAACACCAGTCAAAGATTGCAGTGCAGAGACAACAACACATTTCCTGTTTGAGAAAGTGATCACTAGATTTGGTTGCCCCGGTATTTTGATGAGTGATTAAGGAACTCACTTCATTAATATTATTATTAAGGCTATGACTGAGGAATTCAAATTTCATCATCAAAAGAGTACACCATATCATCCACAAGAAAATGGGACAGTGGAAGCCTTTAACAAGATCCTTGAAAATGCACTGACGAAGATCTGTAACGTTAATAGGGATGATTGGGACCTAAAGATACCAATAGTATTGTGGGCATACAGGACGACATGCAAGAATTTGACAAGACAAACGCCATTCAAATTGGTATATGGACAAGAAGAAATGGTGCCACTAGAAGTTTTGGTACCCAGTCTGGGCGTAGCAGCGATTACGAACATGACAAAATGAGGCGCAATAAAAGATAGGTTGAATCAACTGATGATCATGGAGGAAGATAGGATCCTAGCAGGGTTCCACCAAGAAATCCAAAAATCAAGGGACAAATCTTGGCATGACAGACACATCAAGAAGAAAAATTTCAAGGAGGGCGACTTAGTGTTGATGTATGACAGTAAATCCCTTCATCATCTAGGAAAACTCAGAATGCACTGGTTGGGACCATCTGAAGTAAAAATTGTCATAGATGGGGGAGTGGTACATTGGAAGGACTTGGGAGGAACAAAACTCAGAGGGATGATCAATGGGAGCCGAATGAAGTTGTACAAGGACAGTCGACCACCTGTACCGTGAAGGTCACAAGGTAGTAAAAAAAAAAATACCACGTACCCAAAGATAACAACAGAGGTACAGTGCGCCGAAAAGAGAATGAGCACATGCACTTGACAAATCTATCTTGAAAATGAAAATACCAATGATAAGTACAAAGAATAAATAGCGGGAAATGAGGATATGGAAAAAGAAGTGCCAACCGACGATGACTATCGAAATTGAATGCCAGAAACGAGTGATGGGATGCCATATTAATTGCGCCAACTGGCGACGAAAAGGGAAATCAATGGAAAGTATGCGAGAACTAGCAGTTCAATTAAATTACAATAGTGGTAACGTCTCTGACAAGCTTCACACGACGCCAATACAAAGAAAGCATGCGAAGAGTGGAAAAGTTATTATGAAATCAGGAAAGGCACAGAGTGATAGAGAATACGAAGCAAAGAGTGACGGTTGGAGAGGCCACTAAGCTCAGCAAACAACAATTTTACTACCATGGCACCACCCAAATAAGGAGAATCGAGCCAGACCACTAGACAACCTTGAATCAATACCAGAGCACAATCGAAACCACAGGGAAGCAAACAACAACCATCTTAGTTTCCAGAAGTCATCAATGTCGACGAAATCCCATTGCCTGATACAACACCAGTAATCCCCATACCCATTGTGGAGGAAACCCAACATACAACACCAGCGGGTATGGACATTGATACATCAGAAGAAGAAAAAGGCCAATAGTATGAGGAGGTAGGTAAGCAAGTGCTCCCCAAAAACCCATAAGAAGCCCCGAGAGTCAATGGGATGGCTCCAAACCAGGAAGAAAAGGTCGTGCCAGAAGGATCACAGACAACCACGTCAGAATAGCCACAGGAGGGAGGAATGGAAGTTGTCATCGACCGACTAGAGGAGTATGCAAAAGAACAAAAAATGGAGGTTGGAACCTCGATCCATCCACCACAATGAAAGGGAAAGCAGACGATACCTAGTTCACCACGCAGGTAACCCGCCATAGCCATTGTCTTGTTGCGCATACCAGAAGGGGTACATGTAATAGCAAATTTTTTAGGCCATGTACAAAAACTAAAGTACTTAGACCATGATGTGACAGACATGGACAAGTTCCCAGAGTTTGCCAAGTGAGTCTACCTATAGACTAGGTGTATAGGACCCTCTGGTGAACCAATTAATCAACCAGTCTAGTGGGTAGTTGGGCTGGCCAAAAATGGGATTCTAGGACTTTTGGACCTACCACACTTTGGAGGGGGCCAGTATGAAAACAACTACATCAAGAAATTGATGGCAGTTACACGTGGAAAATATCTATGGCTGGAATAGCTCATCTTGATAGATGTAGAGCTCATCACATACATCATAGGGTTGCCATCACGGGGTGAGGATCTCACGCAGTTCCTTGAGGAAAAAATGAAAGAGAAATCATTGGCAGAGGAAATGAAGAATAAATATGGCACTGAAAGGGGGTCACACAGAATCATCATCATGCATATTAGTGATGTCGCGAAAAGAATGGATACAAAAATTATGGCATGCAAGTTGCTCAGGAAATGTTGCAAGGAGGAAGTCCCGATCGAGGTTGTCGCAGTTGCAACACAGTGTGTCGAGGGCACCACATTTAGCTGGGGCCCTTATTTGTTGAATCTGTTCCTAGACGACTACAAGGATGTGCAAGATCTGGGGACATAATTTCATTATTCATGGCTACTCATCCTGATATCTGTGATCGGATGGAAGGAGACGAAGTATTCATTTTTTTCCACTAGACCCACTCCCTTCCATGGAGTGCGATACTTATCGCTCGAGGCCTCTTTAGACTCCAAAAATAGAAAATTGAATACAACTATTTTCAAAGGCTATCTCAACGACATACAGGACAACATCGCCAATGCTTGGAGGGTAACACCAAAAGAAATCGCATAGTATCAGGGCATAGCCAAATTCAAAGCCACTATACATGCGATGTGGATCCAGGCACGGAAAGACCATGACAATCAATGGCTACAACTGTGTTATTGCATCATGGAGGTGAACATAAAGATGGTCATTAAGGATTGGGAAGATGACTAGAGGATTCCAGTCCTCATTCGATAAATACACACAAAGATAGAGCAGGAAAAGGTAAAATAGGAACACACACATACTAAGGATGTAACAGTGCCCAAGAAACCAAGGACAGGTCAGAACAAGGCACAACAGAAGAAAATGGGGACATCTAAGACAGGCGTCCAGATGAAGAAGAACAACAACACACAGGAGCCATAGGTACAACAAAAGCAGGTTGAGGCATCATAGGGAACTACATCAAGTGCTACTCCACAAGAGCAAGGCCATACTAAGAGGTTAATCACCCAGATAGGGGGTGTGCACAAGAAGGCAAAGGAACACAAAATGCCCCCAGAATACACAATCATTGAGGATGATGCGGACATGGTGGCCCAAATAATACAAGATAGCACATTCGAGGAATTCGAGAATGTTGTGCACCAAAGGGATAGAGTTGAGTAAGATCTTGCACACATGTGATAGCTCCTTAGGTAGCTTGGAGAAGTGCAGGTAACTAGCAGCAGCATAGAAATGTTCTTGTCAACATCTCAGATGGGAGGGGAAGCTAGATGAAGCAACCAGGACAGGATCCAGATGATGGCACAGTCAAGCTCAACATTTCACATCACACCTAGCATGTTTCGCATGGATGAAATCGTGGGGAAGACACCCCTAAAGGACTTATCTCAAATACATTTGTTATTGTTGCAGATACCAACCAAATCCTTATATAAACTGCAGGTCAACATTACACAAGAGGTACAGTCTCGCGCACACACAAATGCAACAAATTGCAGTAGGAAAAGGACACTCAAGACACATTGGAATTTGTACTTGAGCAGGCTAAGCTCGAGACCAAAGATGAGAAGGAATGCATGAATGTACTGGAACATAAATTGGTCGTAGCCTATGACAAAATCCCAAAGAACGCGTAGACGATCGAACTCACAGTGATAAAGAAGATTGATCATATTGTGCAGACAATCGAACAATAACAAAAGGAGATAGAGAACCTCCAGGAGCAGCTCACACCCACCACTCCACAAGCAGTGAACGATCAAAGGAAGTAGGAGGCAACAACGCAGATAAAGGAGATAGAGCAACAAGTCCACGCAGTGACCGACTTATTCGAGAAAGCAACACAACTATCCAACAGTGGGACCAGGAAGGAGAAATAATAAGCATAGATAACCAGGACCTCAAGCAGAGGCAAAAGACAATGTCGATCATGGATCATGTCAAAGGAGAACAAGATATGAAGAAACTGCAGGCAGAACTTATAATTGCACAAACAAAGAAAAAGGAGCGTCGGGCTCTAATGGAACCACTCTAGGAGCTAGCACTTGAACTCTCCTGAATCCATTCTCCGACAAAGATGCCACCTATTCTCTTTCATCATCGGAGCTATATTCACTCATGTTCTTTGACCACCCTAACTCTGTTCCCGACGACGATAGATCCAACTGCTCTAGGAAGACAGAGATTGACGGTCTTTGTCCCCTCAACAACTCGCAGTTAGCCAAAATTTAACCAACCCCAGCCTCGCTTATCCACCACGCTCACATCCTCATACACATGGCACTTCCACGACTTGTGACCCACATGATATGTGCACCCATCCTCAGTTTGACACTCATCCTCCCTCGTCCTCGAGGATCCATCTTCGTCAATGATTCTTCTGCTCTTCCTCGTGGTCAGTGATGCCCTGTCATCGACACTCCTTGACGTTAAGTGTTTTTTTTCTTCATCAACCCCTTGCATTCCAGTACCTCATCGTCGTTGGTGATCCCTCATCATTGGTAGTCCTTCCATCCTTACTCCTCACTCAAGTGGGGCCCTCTCTAGTCCCTTGTACCCCTCAAGACACACTAGCTACCACATTGACATCCTAAGTAAGCCTAAATAGTGGAATCTAGAAGGCGTGGGAACTCGACTTGCCTATACATATCTAGTTTTCCCCTATTTTGTATTCATATTGTATCATTTTACTATGTTTTTCTTTAGTTTGTCAATATTTTTGTAAATATTCAATTCCAATTATGTATATTTATTTTCTTTATATATTTTTATTTTTACTTTTACTTTTTATATTCACAAGCAATCACCGATGTGCTTAAGGAAGAGGAACTACCACTTAGGGAGTCACTTTATGAAAACTTTTATGGTTCTAGAAAAGTTTAAAATTATCTTAGTTCTTCCACTTATTATCACTTGTACCCAGATCGCTTTAATCGTTTAAATTTCCAGGGAGATACTCATGGTGCTATTGAAATAGACTCAATGGGGTTGACCCTTGTTGAAGTACTTGATGGTGGTGATTCGCATTTGGAAGTTAGAGAGGATAAGGCCTCTTCCCATGAACTAATTATAACCAATCTGTATCAGCCTTTTTTGTTGGATGAAGAGAACTATGTAGAAGATGTGTATCAAAGGATGTCTTCTTCTTTTTCTTTTTCATTTTTGATAAATAGTGAATCTCCTTGTTCAAGTAGCCATTTGTTGAATATTGTCAATACTAGTGGATCCCACCATTGTTTCGAAATTATCTCTCATACCATGTTTGGTCCTAACCCATTCATATCATATGATATCACTAATCTATCTCAAGTAGTTGGTTACTTTAAGTGTAAGTCCATGGAGGCTTGCCAAGATAATGAGGCACTTCATTCTTTGTTGATGGTTATGTCAGGACCTTATTCTTTTGGTGTGTCTTCAGGGATAAAAAACTTTGTTAGCACAAATATTCTCTCACCAAGCACACTTTATATAAACTCTATGCATGATTCTCATTTGGCATGCTACTTTCCATTGAACTCCTTCCATCAATTCTATGAGAGAAGTGAAAGATTTTATGATTGGATTGAAGCATGGTTGGAGAGATAATTTTTAGATATATTTACCATGAATTATCACTATTACATTTATAATATGGTGGATAGATTTTATCATGCTTTAATTTTTCCTACTTTTAGTTGATTCTTATTCCAAACTCTATCACTAATCATGTGTATTGAACATATGTCTGCAAGCTTGGGATTACTTGGATGGCTACATTGGCATTATGAATTTACATAACTAATTTTTCATCCATTAGTAGGCGTAGGATAATAATAGAATGGAATAAATTAGTGTCTTTCATTTGCATAGTTTAGCTTTGCTTCCTAGTTTTTTAATTAGTTCTCTATTTTCCTTTTCTTTTATTTATTGTTGGTTGATCAATAAATGAATTCTTAACAAAGGTGGAAAGAAATATAAGGATTTCCCATTAAATTTTCCCTTGGATGGATCTTGAATTTAATTTTTTTGTGGGGAAAAATTACTTCATTTCATTCTCGAATTTTTTTGTGTTGGGAAATTGCCAAACCGCTTATTTGTATGCATGATCACCATTGTCAAATCATTTCCAATGCATTGTGGCATATTGCAAGTGGGGTATTTTAAATTAAGCCACTATTCATTCTCTCTTGTAATGGAAATGAACACTCAGATTTTTCCCTATATTCACATCTACATGATTCTAATGGGAAAAGTTGGCTTGGTTGATACCTTTTTAAGTTTTGATTTTGATGTCACATACACATTGAATCTAAATTATGAGTATCAAAACTCTTCCCATTTAAAACTCAAGCCACTCCAAATATGTGTAATTTCCTTAGATGATTATTTTTCCTCCGTTTTGGAGTTATCCAAATCTTTTCTTTCTCATCCACTATTTTCTTTGATCACTTTCATCCAACATGAATTTTCTGCATAGACTTTTTGTATAATAATATTAGTTAATTTCTTATTTTCACTTTAGTTATTTTCAATCATCACTTTTAGTTTTAATTTTTATGCATTGGTTTCCATTGTCCTATGCTTTGTTCAATAGGTCTTTTTAAGTACAAGTCTTCCTTTTACATTGTACCTTTCTTCACCCAAGCTTCCTCTCTTATACAGTAGCAAGAGATATTCTTTCACGCTACCTGGAAACACATTTTTGACATTCTTGACAACATGGAAATGTAAATCTTTTGTTGATATCTTTTTCAAAATATTGCTTGGGAACCCATATTTTTATTCCCCAATCCAATAATTAACAAAAGACTTGATCTTAGCACCATCAATTCATTAAGTTTTCAATCTGATTTTTATAACTAATGTTTGTTGGTGGATTGATATCATCAAAAGATGGATGGGATTGAAGTCTTATGGTCTTGTTTTCCTAAATTTGATTGACTATGATTTCAGGAACAAGACATTGTGTCAAGAGATCCAAATCTCCCAACAATCATGACACTAAATTCATTTGGTAAAAGGAATTTTGAGGGAAAACACATATTGCTCATATCTCAAGGAGAAGGTTATGATATTTGATTAAATTGACAACTAACAAATACTTGATAACTACACTGGTATTCACACATATTTTTATGGCAACCAACTTAGTTTAAGTTCATTTTAGCTTAGCATGTTTTTCCTAGCATTAGTTTGTATTCTACATTTGAGAGGAGGACTTCTTCTCGAACTCTTTGAGAGTTGATCACAACGTTCTCTTCAGTATGTGGGTCAAGAAAATGGTTTGTGCAGCCATTAGCTTAGAATATTTCCTATTGAAATGAAGGCAACTGAGGGAAGTGTTCATATAAACTTGGTTACTTAGATTCCTATGCAACATTTTTGTCGCCAACTCAATAACTGATCAGAAATATATTCTCATTCATTTACTCTCGTATTATTTTCGGATCTAATTGTTGTTAGGATCCATTTTGATGACCTCCATAACTGTAATTTTCCTCTTTTATTTACTATATTGAATTATTGGGATCTATGGGGTTATTGATGATATTGTATAGCAAAAATAAAATGGCACTTGAGTGAGAAATATGAAATCTAATTTATGTCATTGGAAAATTCAGCATTTTTAAATTGCAAAAGAATTGCTTATGTCAAGAAGTACTAAGAACATTTGGGTTATGGAATATCACATGAAATTGGATTCTACAAAGTTCTACACTAACCCATTTTGCTAGGTTCCCAAGAGATTGTTTTATTGTCATCAATGAAAGAAATTGGATTGAAGAATTGTGTCACAAATATTTTACACTATATCATTAATTCTTGTAATTTGATTTGTTTTTCTTTTCAGATCAGAAACTCTGGGAGTTTTTCTACCTGATATCGAATGGTTACCATTTATTGATTGATTATTTCCCTTGGATTATTTTTTGAGTTTTCACTTAAAACACTCTCTTTGTTGTTGCAACGGATTTATTGTTAGTCGTTGGGTTTTCTTCTTATTTTTCATCCATTTTTCTTTCTTTTTTGATGACTGATAGTTTATTTTTAGATCCCTTAGTTTAATTTTATTTTTCATGAATTTTATTTCTAATTCCAGTCATGCTTTCTACTTGTGCATATTAATTCCATCTTTTGGTTTGATTATTGGTATTTCCCCTTAGTTAAATTGACTCTTAGCCTTCCATGGGGATTCCTCTTGGAATTTTGGTGAGGGGTTGGTCAATTATTGTCACATACTGAAGTTATCAGCTATAGGTATGGACAGATAATTACGGTGGAACACATGTGCCTATTGTGCATATCATGATAATCCATAAGTATAGGAAAGTGTCTATCCACTCTTTTATTTGAGCTACATTCACTTCAGATTGATAAAAATGTCCAATACTATGTTAGTTTTTGGAGAAACATGTGGGTTAAACTAAAATACATAACATCTACTTAGAAAATCAAAGAAACTCTCGTATCAGCCCACTTCCTTCACCCTATGTGCATATGCATATCTATATCTAAATCTAAAAGGGTGACCATTTTCTGAAATAAAAAAGGTAGTTGAAAGCACTATTAATAGTGTGGTAAATACAAGTAAGCCCATAGGGGATATGGATGCCTATTGTGTAAAATCCCCAGCCTTCCAGGCCATGCCATGATACTCCATAACACACTCTTACTAAGCTTTGATACCAATTTGTAGCATACCCAACCATATACCTTCTAGGCTATGCCACACAAAAACTTACAATAATTTCATCTGCAT
>JZKD02S0025369.1:122551-136723 GCA_000966675.3 Picea glauca | reverse complement strand
AATGAAAGGAACACATACACAAGAAACATGAATGGTGTAAATAGAATATATGGAAATAATCATGGATTTTTCAACAAAAGTTATAATTCATTTTCCCCATTGATGGACAAAAATACTACATGATACAAATGTAATTATCTTGGTCACAAAGCAGGAGATTGCGGATATATGAATGAAGATGTCCCTATACCAACCACAGTATGGAGAAGGAAAGAGATTCCAAACATTGAAGATTGTCGAATAGCATTGATCGCTGAAGAATGTAAAGAAGAATATGAATGGTACATAGACAGTGGATGTTCTTCACACATGACCGGGGATCAAGAAAAATTCATCATCTTGAAGAGAAAGGGTGGAAATGTTGCATTTGGAGATGACTCATCTGCCAAAATACTTGAAGACGGTGTAGTAGAGCTTGGAAGAAAAAATGTAAAAGTAAAGAATATTCTATTGGTTGAATACGTGAATCATAATCTACTCAGTGTTAGTAAAATGTGTGATCAAGGATACACTCTTAGGTTTGATTCCCGAAAATGTAAAATCAGAGAAAATAACTCAGGAAGATTGGTTGCAACTTCAACAAGAAGACCGAACAACATATACATCCTAGACATGAAGAAGAGAGAGAAGATAGAAGCCACACAAAAGGATTCTAATGAAGAAAAAGTCCCAAAGACCAAAAATAAGGATGAAGTATTATTAAGTGCCACGTGTTCAGGGGGAGCAGCCCCAAAGAAGAGAGTTACATTTTTCCTTTAAACTCAGGGGGAGCAGCCCTAACCTTTGCCATTGATTTCAAAGGGGAAGAGAAATTGGGATCATGATAATAGGGGGAGAATGAGTGTTTCCATCAATGACAAAGGGGGAGATTGTTGGAAGATTGGTTGTTGTCATTGATGTCAACCCTAGTCATGGGTTTTTGACTGCAATATTGATGAAGGTATTTGGACATGAAGGAAAATGCATATGCAGATACAACACCCATGGATGGATAGTATACACCATGTTGTTTCCAGTGGTATGTGGCACATCACGTGGATCCTCATCGTTGAGGAGAAATGAATTTTTGAAGATGACAAAGTGAATTGAAGAAGGAAGTACATGTAGGCCCTGAAGATAATTAAATAAAAGAATTACAAAATAAGAAAGTGTCAGGTCAACCCTAATGTTAAAAGAAAGTGACATAAATGGTATAAATAAATTTCATTATACATTCATTTGATACAAGTCAAATTTCAGAGAAAATAAGAAGTAAAGAAGGCCAGATTTCAAGGGTGGATGAAGTCTTTTGGTGATGTGTTCTAAGGTATGTTATTTCCAGGTCATCTTACCATTTTTGCTATAACTTGTTTTATAGAACGATTCAGATGGTGAAATCCCTATGATATTGAGAATACATATCAAGGTACCTCTGGTAAAACTTTCAGCTATTGATTCGCTATAATTATGGAGATACACTCTGTGGAAGGTAGGGTTTGTGACCAGTCCTGAAGCTAGTCAATAAACAGGTGTTCCGGGTAAAACAATCATACCTTATTCATCGAGAATCCAAATGAAGTGGGACAAATTTTATTGGAAATAGTACATATTGTAGTTTCTTGTGTGTGAGTTTCAGAATCAGATGTTAATTATTGAGCGAGGGGCATTATGTGCAAGTTCACTCTCTTGAATAGACCAGAATTGAATAAAGTCTACCATTCTTTCTATAACTTGTTTTTGGAGAGGATTCCAGGAGTGAAATTTGGAGGAGTTTCAGAGAATACATTGAGTAATATTATCTACAAGATTAGAGTACTCCAATAATTTAAGAATTTCAAAAATTGAAGAAGTCTTAGGAAGCATTATCAGGTTCTATGTAATGATTGGTTGATGGTGATGATTTAATGTAAAGTTTTATTATCTTTCATATATTATGACTAAGGACTCCACCAATTCCTTCTTTGCATGCATATGTGCATACCATGAAATCTTCATTTGGATATGCAATCCTTAGAATTGGAGCGCTAGTTAATAATTGCTTCAATTGTTGGAAGGCCTTTTTACAATCTACAGTCCAGTGAAATTTCACTCCTTTCTTTTGCAAGGAAGTAATTGGGTGTGCAATCTTTGAGAAACCCGCAATAAATATTATGTAGTAGAATGCAAGGCTCATAAATTATTTGAATTATGTCACATTCTTTGGTGTTGACCATCCTCTAATGGCCTCAATCTTTTCAAGATCCACTGCTATCCCTTCCTCAGAGATGATATGCCCCAAATAGTGAATTTGGTTCTGATAAAATGAGCACTTGATCAATTTAGCATACAATTGATGCTCTCTTAATACTTTTAATACCATCCTCAATTGTTTCTCATGTTCTTCTTTCGACTTGGAATATATGAGAGTTTCATACAAAAAGACAATGAGAAACTTATCTAAGTACTCTCTAAAAACATCATTCATTAAACATATGAAAAAAGATGGTGCATTTGATAACCCAAATGGCACCATTGTGAACTCATAATGACCATACCTTGTTCTGAAGGAAGTCTTTCCGATGTATTCATCCTTAATTCTGACCTGATGATACCCTGATTTGAGATCAATCTTTGAAAATATCTTTGCATTCTTCAACTGATCAAAGAGGTCATCGATCCTTGGCAAAGGATACTTATTCTTTACATTTACTTTGTTCAATTGCTTGAAGTTAATACATAGTATCAAAGTTCCATCCTTCTTTCTCACAAATGAAATTAGGGCACCCCAAGGTGACACACTTGGGCCTATATACCCCTTCTTCAGAAGCTCTTCAAGCTGCATTTACAACTCCTTCAGTTCTAGTGTACTCATCTTGTAAGGATTCTTAGACACTAGAGTTTCTTCGGGCATCAAATTTATGGAAAAATCAATGTCCCTTTTAGGGGGCAATCCTGGTATTTATTTAAATACATCCCCAAACTCCTTTAGTACTGCATGATCTTCAATATTTGACACCTTATCCCTTGATGTCTCTTCCATATGAGCTGCAAATAATTGACATCCTTTCCTGTAACCTTTCTTCGGCTGCATTGTTGAGATTTCTCTAATAGTTATCTCCCTGGGAATTCCCTGTATTGTCCTTAGGTTCCCTTACACATAAAAGAAATTAAATTCCTTATAGTCTAGGATAGAATTTTGTTGGTCCAACCAATCCATCCCAATTAGACATTCATAGTAACATAAAGGCAAGATGTTAAAATCTGCCCTGGTGTTCAGTCCATTCATGGCCACTGGACATGACTTAACCAACTCATTAACTTTTCTTTTGACTCCTGTGGCCAGTTGTACCAACCAATATTTACCATGATTTATTCTTGGCAAATGAAATCTTTCCACCACCTTAGGATATATATAACTATGACTATCTCCTGAATCAATTAAAATTGCAATGGTTTGGTTGTTGATCATACCTTCCAATTCAATCATGTGTGACTGAAATTTTGCTTACTTGTTGTCCAGGGCTACATAGATCCTTGGTACACTTATACATGTGTCCTCCACTATTTCAACTTGCTTTACATTGTGAACAACTCTCACTTTTTCACCTCTGTCAGAGAAATCTCTATACATATGATCTCCTTTACAACCTCAACATTGAATAGGTGGTTGTCTTGGTCTTTTCCCCCCTGTCTCAATTGTTTTGGGTTCTATAAAGGTTGGTTGTCCCTGAGGATTGTTTCTAAATAATGGTGGCTTAGCCCCCTTCTTCTTCTGTTCCATATTATATTTATTCTTATCTTCCCAATCTTTTTGAAAATTTAGACTTGCTTTGTGCTGATCATATAGGAATTTGGCTCGCCTTATTGTCTCCTCCAATGTTTTGGGATCATCATATTGTATCTTATCATTGATGAATAAAGGAAATCCACTCAAATACATATGAATCTTAACAGTCTCGTCCTTGATGAAAGAAACATACTTCAGTAGTTCTAAAAACCTTCTTTCATATTAATCAATGGTCATACCCCCAAGATTGAGTTCGAAGAACTCTTTCATTTTCTTGTCATAATATCTCTTAGTCAAGTATTTATTTTCAAAGTACTTCTTGAATTCCTTCCAAGTCACACTTTTATCTTTAATATGTTGCACCTACACAATCGGATCCCATCACATAGATGTTTTTCCCTTGAGCTGGTAGATAGAAATTCTCCCTTCTGCATATGAAGAATAATTATGTAATTGAAAATAATTTCTCAACAACCATATCTCTGCATATTCATCCTTCTTGTGCTCACCATCAAATGTAGGAGGTTTTATTTTGTCCATTTATCCCCGTAATGCATCCAGCCCAGTCCTCTTCTTATGATTATTAACATGGGATGAAATTGAGACACTAGGTATTATCCTATTGGAATGTCTTGGGGAGTGATGGTGATGTTTGCTAACACTTTGTGTTCTTCTTTTCTCATAAGGATACCTATGACTTCTTGATTTGCTTGATCCACTCTCCTTATCCAATTTATTTTCTATTATGTTCAAGTTCTGCATTAAATTCTTGTTTAAGTCCTCCTTCTACTCCTTGGCTTTCATAATTCTTTTATTATTAGCCTTGTGACTTTGGACATCCTTTTGAAAATTTTTAATTGCCTCTTCCAAGTTCATGTTTTCTTCCTTTTCTTCTCCACGTCCAATTGAGTTTGCACCTTCATTATCCAAATGGAAATCCATCCATTCGATATCACCTTCCTAGATGTAAGCCCCATGTGCATCTTCCATCCTTCTGCACTCTAAGCTGATCCTAATCTGATCTGTTTGTTGTTAACTTTGTAAAATGCGCATCCAACAGAACTTTGTCAGGCTAATTGTCTTAACAATTTCATGAAAATATGAACCATTCTGGTTCAATAATATAACAAACTTATTTCCTTTGTTTTTTTGAGAAATTGATTGTTCTGATCACTTTTCTGGGTAAATAGTTATATTCTACTTTTCCAGATTTTTCCAATGTCTGCTTCCATGCTCAATTTTTAGTTTTGAGCAGGAATTTAGGAATATTTGAAAATTTGTCCTTCCTGGGAAGTAATCTCTGTAAAGTTGTTCTTCTTCTTCAAAGCCGAAATTGGATTTTGTACTTATGTTGGATCCTCTTGTAAAGTACACATGCCTTCTTTACATCTTTAGGTGCAGGTCTATACAGCTCGAAACCCCACAAATTCCTTGTTCTACCCCCCTTCTATCTTTGAAAACATCAATTCGGGCACTAGCCCCCTTTTAATTCAACTGAAGTTGCATAGGACCAGGGGCTATGACCAATCGCTTAGTTTATGTGCACTTTTCTAGAGCTTCGGGACTACGGGGCTCTGGGACTTTGGGCTTCAAAGGTTCTTCCTACAAAATACATCATTTCCTCCAAACGTTGAACTGGTGAACTCCCGAACCCTCACTCTTTGGAGCTTTACTACTTCAGCACTCCAGAGATTCGGGCTTTGGAGAACTTCTTAGAATAACACAACAACTCTCTCGAATGTCGAATTTATGAACAAGTCCACATCACTCTAGGTGACATCATCATGCTACGTCACTTCGGTGCTTTGGGACTTTGGGACTTCAGGACTTCGGAGGATCTCACACCAGAACACATCAAAACACTCGAGCGTTGAACTTCCAAACTCCCAAACAGTTTTCTCCATATATTTGGAACTTCGGGGCTCTGGGAGACTTTTGCATACTACACCACAAATCTCTTAAACGTCAAATATTTGATAATCTGTAGCCACACGTCCAAGACAACAAACGGTTCTGATTTAATCCGGAGTTTGGGACTTCGAGATATTTTCTTCCAAACAACTTAAGAATGTGTTCCTCCCGAAGTGCCCAACCTCCAAAATTCCATGAGATCTATGGCTCAAACTCACTTGTGCACAGATCCAACAGCCCAGATCTGTCCCTCACCAAATCCAATGGTCAGGCATTATTTCATCATGATCTACGTCGTAGATTCACTCCGAGACTTTTACCTCCTTTTCGTACAAGACTTAAAAATTGTCAAAGCAGTAAAGTTCGAATGAATTGAGGGGTTAACCCTTGCACTCCTTTTCCAGATCCAACGGTTGTGACAGATTCAATCCCCTCTCGAACAAATATTGTCCGTTCTTCTTCTCACAAAGAGAGATTTCTCTTCTCTGAGTTTGAAACTTAAATAAGTCGCATGCGCACTCCTTTCTCTTAAAATTAAACCCCTTCCAAGTCTAAATTGTCTTGAATAGGTATTAAATTACGAAAATTTCACCACTTTGGTCAATTTCCTCCAATTTTCCATGAATTTAACAACATAAATTTTGGGGGCTTTTGCCCAATTCCATGCAAGTGAATCACCTCAACTTTCTCGGCCCATCCAGGATCAGTGTTGGAAACTAGGGCTCTAATACCAATTTTTAACATCCCCAACCTTCCAATTCGGGCCATGCTACTCCATAACACACTCTTACTAAGCTCTGATACCAATTTGTAGCGTACCCAGCCATAGACCTGTTGGGCTATGCCACACAAAAACTTACAATAATTTCATCTTTGTATATATATAAATTAAAACAAACAATTACCTACTACTAATACACATATTCATGCGGAAATAACAATAAACATATACATGCATCATACACAGGCAATACCCATAAATATAACACATGTATAATACATAGCATGCAATTGAACACATAGTTGATAATTATCTTTTTATAGAATATCACCAACTTCGTGCAGACCTTCCATGAATGTCCCAACCTTATACCACGTTGCTCATCACTCTCAACAGTGGATCACCCTCAATATGGGACTAAACTCCAACCGAGTAAAGGGATTCTTGGGCTAGGCTGAGACAACAAGATGTTACACAGTCAACATGAAGTATTTCACCCCAGGATCCAACTCACACTAACATTCTACAACCTCTCATTCCCCACATGCATGTCCCACCCCAGGAAGTGTTCCCCTTCTCTGCTCAAGAGTCCTTCAGCTGCCCCACTTCCTTTCTATGGATTCAACAACATGTCGGACAAGAATTCTCATAGCACTATAGCTCCCATTGGATTCCCTCTGAGAAAATCACTTCCCGACAACCTCTCTCACCTAAAGAGAGTTGATTACATGCCTGACAACCAGCTTCTTCATTACACAGGCCTAGAAACCTTCCTATTCAAACCGACAAGCTTGACAACCTACTTCTTCACTCCATCTCCTAAGTCAATCAAGTAAGGGTGATGGCAGCAACAAAGCTTGGGTATAGAATAGATGATGGCAGCAAGCCACGCTTAGTCAAGGGGCTGTGTTGGCAGCAACAACAATCGTTAAGGAACTATACGGGCTCAGGCAAAGTACATGTGTGTTGTGCTTCATAGGAAATGTACAAGGTCACTACTAAAGGTGTGCGTCCATGTTCCAGGGGTGTGTGACGATGCAGAGGTCAACGATGGAAGGGATGGCTTTGTGTGTGAATGCATGAGTGAAGGGGGAAAGATGGGAAAAAATATTATTTTCACCACCTATATTTGCATGCACCATGATTGACACATGGCTCTCTTGGATATTGTTTCTCTCTACTTGGGATTCATTCCCTCTTCCATGAGACTTAGGATAAAACAATTATAATCACCATAGTCTTTAGAAAATAATAATATAATATTCTCTTGGGGTTAAGCCCTCAATATTATCCCTTTTCCCTAATATCCTAGCCCTTCCTTTTCCCCTCCTAGTGAATTTTAGTCCCCCATACTCTTTTATCGTGGTCGATCTACATGCAGCGATGTATTATATTAATTATATGAGTGTTTACATATACAAAAAATAGGCTCATTGGCCTTTAACATCTAGGTTCTCCAGCCTAATCATCACATAAGCCTCCTAGTTTATAATCACTTGGTTCACCAACCTATAAAACATGTTTACAATTCAGTTGGGGCTCAGGCTTGGGGTATTACATGCTGACAATGGGGCTATGCTTGTATGGTATCGAGACAACTTTTTCGGGGCTATGGATTCTCGCTGGTAGTGAAGCAATGCTGGGAAAAGAGAGATGAGGAACACACTTAGGTAGATGTTTGTTTTTTTTTAAAGTAAAAAAAAAACATGGTTGAAACCAAAACTAATTTGAAGTGTACAGTTGGTAAAAGAACCTCTGATTATTTGGCTCTTTGAAAAGGGTGTGTTAGATTTCTAGTACTAGAAATATTGGGTTATATCTTTTAGAATTTTGGCATCATTGTGTTACCCATGATTGTTGGAAATTTGTCTATAGTTTGTTGAACTTATCTTTAAAACTCAGATTGGAAGCATAGGCCCTAGACTTCTATTGATAAAGCTAATTGTTTCTTCCAGCGTGTGGCCATTTTTTGTGTCCGCAACAACCCCCCTTTTTTACTCTAATTTTACAAGCAAAAGGAAAAGGGTCGCCTACTAAAATTTTGTTCATATTGCCTAATCCTTTACTGTTGGAGCCTATGTTAATTTTTTTCCTACCTCGAGGGAGTTTGGGGGTTCAATCTTAGTTGATGATTGTCTTTGATAGTGGTCGATTGTCTCTTTTGATCATAGATGATTACCTTCGAAAAACCTATCCTCCTCAATTTCTTCACTCTTAGTACTTGTTTATAAATTTTCTTAAAGGCAATGAAATATTATGCTCCTCAATGTTGGTGAATGTCATTTTTATCGCATAATTGATTTTGTCTCTTTTTGTGGTTGCAAAAATAGGTTAGCATGATATCCTTTCTTTGAGATTGCTCCAGCCCTGAGATGCATGTGGGGGAAGCCTTTGATATCCTTCCCCTTTTATCCTTCCCTTTATTTATTGAGTGTTCCCTCTATTTTCTTCTATTATTCTATCTAATTAAACCCCTTAGTTGAATTCTTCTATTCAATAGATTTCCATCTCTTATAAGCATGCTTGAATCTGATTTCCGGATCAAAATTTATGGCTTCTTGAAGTTTTCTAAGTATGCACTCACCTTTCCACCTCACTACCATGTGGCAGCCATGTGGTTCCTTATCACTTGTGTCATCCTATGTTGTGCTAATGTAGCACCCATTACCTGTCATCATAGTCATCGGGATCTACCTTCTTCACATCCTCCCAACCTTTTGATCACATTCCCTGACAATGACTTCATCGAGCCTTCTCATTGTCGGAGCTCCCCTCTCCCTAGAACTTGGACTCTCCTGACTCCATTATCCGACGATGATTCCACCTATTCTCTTTCATCGTCGGAGCTATATTCACCCATGGCCTTTGACCACCCTGACTTTGTTCCCAACGATGATAGATCCAACGGCTCTCGAAAGCTAGAGATCGATGGTCCATGTCCCCTCAGAAACTCACAATTAACTGACAGTTAACCAAATCTGACCTCTCTCATCCACCACACTCACATCCTCAGACACGTGGCACTACCATGACCTATCACCTGCATGATTTGTGCACCCATCCTCAGTTTGACACCCATCCTCCCTCATCATCGGTGATTCTTCTGCTCTTCCTCATTTTCAATGATCCCCAGTCATCGATACTCCTTGTCGTTAAGTGTTTCATTTTCGTCGACGACCCCTTGCAGTCTAGTACCTCCTCCTTGCCGATGACCCCTCAATGTTAGCAGTTATTCCATCCTTAGAGGTCATAGGTTCAAATCTAGTTGGGGGTAGGATAATTTTTGTAAATATCATTTTTAATTGATTATTGATAATTTCATTTTTAACTTTGTAAATAATTTTTTTTTCCTTTTTTTTGTATTATATTTTCATTTTTTTTATTAATTTCTTAATTTAAAAAAAAAAATTGGAAAAAATTGTTTTACAAGCCACAAGTCACATGCCTGCCCAGGTTCGATTCACACTATCCAAAAGGGGTGAACATTTTAAACAACTAAGTATTTAACTCTCTCATGTGTGTGGGATGTCTTTTTCAGGAAGAGGATCAATGGTCCAGATTCACTCGTAGGCTAAATCAATGGTTGTTGAGTGACAATTTTCAAACAACCATAACTTTTTCTACAAGGGTCGGAATGAGGCCCGTGATACCTCGTTGGAGATGTATTGGATAGAGGAATGCATTGATACGTGTATCTAGGCTAGAAGGTTGATACAAAATGACAGAAAATGAATAAAGTAGACACCCACAGATTTGGGGGGAATTGGCCAGACCAACTTCAAGAAGCCCTATCTAAAGCTACGAGCAACAAAATCAAGGACAGGATGGCTCAATGGAAATATGGAAGAGTGAAGAATAGAATGGGACATGAATGGATAGCATATTAAAGTAAAATATGGCCCGAAAATGAAAAACACAGACGGAACCCGAATTCGGATGAAAACCCGGGTATGTTGACTTTAAACCATCATATCTTGAATTGAAAGCAATGAAATCGAGCCAAAAATAGCTCAACGAAAATATAATACATAGGAGAATAAGACACAATGATCACATTCTACAGTTCGAAGCCAGAAACACCCAAAAAAATCTGAAAAATAAAAGATAACACAAATGGACAAAGGCAATGAGTATTTTTAAACATGTATCATTTATAAATTGTCTGAGGATGAATATAATGACTCATGAGTCCATTTAATTTATCTATGTAACACTTACATGTGCCCATTTTCGAAATGAGAGAAATGAAATGGAAGGAAAATGAAACGAACTGGGATGAGAATTGAAGAGTCTCTCTCTTGTCTTATAAAAGATAACTCATGGCATAGAGAGGGGAATTTTTCCCTTTGTAACAAAAGATGGTACTATTACTTATAAATAATAAAGAGGATGAGGCATTTTGGAAATAGGTGGCTTTGATGGATGTAGTAGAGACTACTCTTGATGCATTCATCTTTTGCTTGAGTAGATAGGATTATGTAGTATGGATTTTTTCTGCACTCTGTTTTGTTTACTTAGGGTGTCACATGTTTCTTCATGGGTATAGAAATGATGTTATAAATGTATTGTGAAACTATTTGTCTATGCATTCGTTATCATTATTTCTTTCATTTACCATTATAATACATGAATTATTTATGGTTATGATGGTTATCTTTTTTTGTACTCATTCTATTAGTTTTTCTCCCGGGATAGGTTAGAATTAGTTAGATTGGATTATTTAGCTCTTATTTAGTTTATCCTTAGAATTAGTTAGAAATATTTGGGGGGCAGTTCATTGTCTTTCCCCTTATTATTCTTTTAATTCTAAGCGACAATGAGGCCCATAAACCCACGGGAAACACTAATCTAATTGAGAGTAGGTTTGATTGGGACTTGCCATCAGGTGTTTTCCCTCATCTGATTGAAAGGGTCATTATGGCGCGTCAACACTAATATGAGGGAGTTACATACCAAACGGTGGAGGGTAAAGTTTTGGGTACTAGTACACTCCAGGGGACATCAATTCCTGCTCTAGAACTGGATTGGGGAACAAGAATAGTTTACGAAAATATCTTGAGCCATAGAAGATAACCATGGAGTCAAAACAAAAATATGGGAATTTAAAAATGCACATCAGAGAAGACAAGGAACATGTAGCATTCAATGATAAAAATATATATTGGTCTGAAACTTCAGCATGTTGCATCTAGCAACTTGGAGCCCAGATGAAGGTGAAACTTGGACAAATTTTCCAAAATTTGGTCATGAAGAAACCAAGTTGAGATATTGTCAAAAAATATAAAGGATTAGGTGCAAAAATGCATCGACATAGTTAAAAGTTGCACATGGTTGAAGGGTGAACAAAAGGAATAAATGGGTATTGGTCAAATGGTGATAAATTTATGCTCAAAACTCAAAATTGAGAAAGAAAGTAGCCATTAGAAAGGTCTTGGTTAGATGAGTCCAACAATTCACCCATAAATTTGAATTGGGTAGTTAAATTCACAAGGAACCAAAAGAAAGGATTTTGATACACTCATGGAACAAAATTGTGTATAGTATTTATAGATTTGATAAATTAATTAGTCTAAAAAATACTATTGCTTGCACATTTTGCAGAGTTAACAACAATTACATTAGAACATGATCATCACATAGATCATAAGCATGGAAGATGCATAGAGAACTTACAGCCGTGAAGATGAGGCCAGAGGGTTGTATGTCAGCATGGGTAATGAGGGAACATAATCCAATGGGCATAGATAAGGCAAGGAGTAGAGCATGAACTGGGTAGAGACCATAAAAATTCTGCAAAAATATGTCCAAAGATATAAAGTTGATAATGAGAGGCTTATGAAATCCGAGGAGCAGCAAGATGGTTTCAGCATCATGTTGATGCAGAGCTTGGACATCATAGAGAATAAAATGGATAAGGAGATGGAGTCAATCAAATCAAGGATTCACGGGTCTAAAAATGAGAGAAGAAAAATACAAAATGTTGGTAGGCATCACCATCACTCTCCAAGGCATTTAGCTAGGAGAGCACAAAATAGTTAAATTCCATATCCTGTCAAAAATCATAAGAGGAGGTCTGGGGTAGATGACCTATAGGGATAAATGAATAAGATCAAGCCTCATACCTTTGATGGTGAGCACAAGAAGGATGAAGATGTGGAGACCTAGTTTTTGGGCATGAGGAAGTACTTCCAATTACATAACTACTCTTCACAGGAAGAAGAGAGAATTGTCATCTACCAGCTCAAGGGAAAAGCATCAATGTAGTGGTACCAGTATGTGCAAGTGCAACATATTAATGAGAATAATGTTACTTGGAGGGAGTTCAAAAGGTATTTTCAAAATAAATATTTAACCAAACGTTACTATGATAATAAAATGAAGTATTTCTTTGAACTCAAGTTTGGGAGTATGGCCATAGATGAGTATGAACGAAGATTCTTAGAGTTGTTGAAATATGTTTCTTTAAAAAAGCATGAACAGGTTAATAATCAGAGGTACCTAAGTGGACTTCCATCATTTATCAATGATAAGATATAGTATGATGATCCCAAGATAATGGAGGAAACCATAATGAGACTAAACGCCTCTATGATAAACATAGAAGAAGACCAACCTTCCAAAAATCTTGGGAAGAAAAAAAGAAAGGCAAGATAGAGAAGAGGAAGAATGGGACCAAGCCACCATTCTTCAGAAATACTTCTCAAGGATAGCCAACTCCCAAGGAGCCCAGAATGACAAAAATAATGTTGGCAAAGACCAAAGGGAGCAACCAATGAAGTGTTGGGGTTGTGAGGGAGACCATATGTATAGATATTTCCCTCACATAGGTGAAAAAGTGAGGATTGTTTAAAATATACAGTAGGATGATACAGTGAAGGACATGGGAAGAAAAGTATGAAGGATCTATGCAGCCATGGATAACAGCAAGATGATTTTCAATCCCACATGATTGAAGTGGAAGGTAAGATCAACAATCAACCCATTGTTATTTTAATTTATTCAGGATCTAGTCATAGTTATCTAGTTCCTAAGATGGTGGAAAGATTTAAATTTTCAAAAACCAAGCTTGGAAACCTCGGTTGTGCAGCTAGCTACATGTGCTAGAAGGAAAATTAATGAGATGGTTAAGGCATGTTCAATGAACATGAATGGACTGAGCACAAGGGAAGATTTGAATATCATACCTTTGGGCTCATATGATTTCCTAATTGGTATGGATTGGTTGGACATGCAACATAATGTCCTAGACTATTATAATAAGGATTTTACTTTCTTGGATGAAGAAGGAAACTTGAAATCAGTATAGGGTATTCAAAGGATTGTAACTACTAGAGAAGTTTCATCCTTGTAGTTGAAGAAACATTTCAAGAAAGGATGTCAATTATTTGTTGTTGGTTGTGGATCCTGATTATCTTCCTGATTCAGAGGTCCTTTCTTTCAGCTATGTTTATACCCCATGAAGTATTTACACCCCAGAAGTATGTACACTCTTCCACGTGGGGGAGTGCAGAGGGGGGGTACCCCCTCTGCGGGGTCCGAGGGGGCTATCCCCTCGGCTGGGGGATCTGGGGGAAAGCGGGCCCCCAGCAGGGGTTCGGGGGAAAAGCCCCCGAAGCAAAATTGCCTTGTAAAAGTATATTGTAATTTCATTGTAAATCTGGACCGTTCATTATAAGGTCGCAGATCTAACGGTAGAGATTATGTTAGGGGTTTTTTCCCTAGAAGACAACCCTCTTTTATGAGGGAAATGTATTGCGGCTATGGATGATGGTGAATATTGTATTCTGAGAGAGGA
>JZKD02S0025369.1:86622-107564 GCA_000966675.3 Picea glauca | reverse complement strand
GTTTTTAAGGAAGCTACTTGGAGAGTATAAATAAGAGGCAAGGCTCTCTCATTTTAATCAAACTTGAGAATATTGAATATATATAGGTGTCTAAGGTAACCAAGGATATCTAAGCTGAAATTCTGAGTGAATGTGAAGAAAAGTAGGCCAAAATGCAAGAAAGGATAAATTATTTTGATGTTGCTTTCTAAGGTATGTTATTTATAGGTCATCTCACCATTTTCGCTATAACGTTTTTTCTATAATGATTCAGACCGTGAAATTTCTATACCATTGAGACAACATATCCAAGTATCTGTGGTAAACAATTAAGCTTGTGGGTCATTGTATTTTTTGTAGTTACACTCCGTGGAAAATAGGGTTTGTGGCTAGTCCCAAAACTAGTCAAAAAGAGGTGTTTCGGGTAAAAACGTCATAACTTCTTCATAACAGATACAATTCAGTGAAACCAAATGTGTTGGTTAGGGTACATTATTTAGTATGCCTTTTCATAGTTTTAGATCAATTCAACAAATATTCCATGTGGTGCACGCTCTACAAGGTCTCTCTCTAGAATAAGCCAGAATTCAGCAAGGTATGTCATTTTTTCTATAACTTCTTTTCTGAGAGGTTGCAAGTAGTGAAAACCGGATGAATTGTATAAAACACATTGAAGAAAATTGTGTATCAATTTCAGATCTTTATACATTATAGGTACAAATTTATGATTACTTCAATTTAGGGTTGTTGACTAATCGTAAACTAGGCATGTGAGACTAAAGAAAAGTTTGATGAAAATGCTAGTCTCTTGTTTTTGAAGTTAAGGAATGTTTGCAGGAATGTGATCATATACACCAGGTTTATTACAAAGCTACAAATCAGATTTGGATGATGAAATTGATGAGATCTTTTGGTTGAGTTACATGTTGAGTACATGGTTGAGACAAGTAGTTGATGAGTTGGCACATAAACGAGGTGTATAGTTGATGATGTTGGTACATATTGATGAGTCATAGTTGATGATTAGTTGACACATGATTGGTACATACTTGGTACATGGTTGGATGCATTTTTTTATGGTACAGGTTGATTACAGGTTATTTGGTACAGTTTGTTGCATGGTTGATGCACTTGTTTATGGTACAAGTTGATTACAGGTTGAGGTACAGATTGATGCATGGTTCAGATTTATTGGTACAGGTTTACAGTGGTATATCTCATAGTGACAGGTTGAAAATGGTTCCATCATTCTACTTCTACTTTAGGGTGGTAGGATGGGGCAAGGATAGGTGGTTGTAGCCACCTTCCGTTTGTAGCCGGAGAACATAGGGGGTTGTAGCCAGAGAATTGGGGAGCTGGAGCTTCCCTCAGGTTGTAGCCTGAGAAACTAGGGGGTTGGAGCCTCCTTCCAGTTGCAGCTGGAAAACAAAGGAAGTTGGTGCTTCCAATGAATGTAATTATTCAAGACATATAAGAAAAAACATTCTATGGTTTTCTCCCGATTTGGGTTTCCACGTAAAACACTGGTGTACTGTGTATGTGTATGTTTGTTCATTTGTTCATTAATTATTTACTCTGCAGTTATTGGATGATAATTGTTCATTGATATAACACTTGGATTATATGGTTAAAAAGGATTAAATTTCTCTATTACTGATTCACCCCCCCTCTCAGTAATCCAATAAAATTAACGGTCCTGGTCACTTCGCGGCTCCGTCCTTAGAGGGTTTCAGCTTCACTTCCACTCCATTTTCCTGAAGCGGGACTTCACCGAAATACCATGTGTGAGTCCCTCCTCCTAAATGATTGGATGGTAGGCGAGGCTTTGAATGGTCTCCCAAAATCTACGACTCTCCTTTACTTTGTTACTTCGGCATTCAGGGAATTTGATGGTATAGCATCACCATCCTCCCAAAGTAGAACATCGTTGAATTTATCTCAGTGTAGATATAATGGTTGAGTGGAATCCTGAACATTATTCATCGGTGGTTCACGCTACTTCACCATGGGTAGTTGGATCTCGATTTAGATGGTAAGATAGGTTCACCTAACCACTAGGGAAACTGTTCATTGTCGGTCAACTTGCAGGAAATCGAATCTCTCGGTTACCTTCGACAAATTCAAGGCTAGTAAGGTCGATAATACTCCAAAGTCATGGACTTCGGGAGCTTCGAAGCCAGGAGGACTTATCCCCCTCAAGATTAGCCTAAGGTTCCTAGGTGTTGGTCATATGGGTCCTCCCGAACAGATCTCGTCCACTCATCTTCCAAAAAAAAATATATCCCCTTTCAAGGCTTGAAACTCGTTGTGCTTCCTGATCTTTATCATGAAATGGTTAAGGTCTTGGGCATGACATCTGAGTCGCATAGTAAGGATTTTGAAAAAGATATCCTCTTCATATGGACAAGGTCAGATTGACATGATATCTCTTATCATGGACATCCTATAGGCTTATGTCCCAAGATGCCTCAAGGACTAAGTTGGGGCATACAAAATATCGGTCAGAAGCATAAGTTCACAAGAATATAAATGGATACACATATCATGACCATTCCACACATAAACCACTTATATATATATATATATATATATATATATATATATATATAAACCCATGAATATATCCATTATTTCAGTTCAATACACAAAATAAAAAAACACTTAACAGAAACAGAAGACGTGATTCAACTAATTAAAGGGGTGCATGTTTCCACCCAACCATAGGCTCAGTCACTCCTAATAGATTTACCACTAGCCACCCTCGAGCTAGACCACGATGCTTTGAGATTGAATATTTTCTTCCCGCTCATCGAAATTTAGGGACGAAGGTTACTCTCCTTCTCTCAACACAGTAATATATAAGGACAAAGGTTACTCTCCTTATCCCAGCTCAGTCATAGATAGGGACGAAGGTTACTCTCCTTCTCTTGATTCAGTCATAGATAGGGATGATTGTTACTCTCCTTCTCCTGACTCGGTCATATATAGGGACGAAGGTTACTCTACTTCTCCCAACTCAATCATAGATAGGGACAAAGGTTACTCTCCTTCTCTCGACTCCGTCTTTATTTCCTACGATCCGAACACACTCTTTTTCAAATTTCTTCCTTGAACTCGAGAGCTTAGTCTCTCGTCTCTGCACTCTTCACAGGTCTTCCTCTACCCACCACACCTTCCTTTCTTTCCTTCCTCTGAAATATTATGTGTGGCCCTAATTCCCAATCTTTGGTCAGGTCTGGAAGCCTTACATATGGGCACTTTTTCCCATCCCCTCATTAACTCTTGAGGAGGTCTTCCCACCTACCAGCTTAATTGTAATTCATTCCTCAGTCAAATGGTTGTTCTGATCCTGAGCAATTAAATCCAACAAAGTATTTTTTTGGTGGGGTTTATCTCAACCATTATAGGTTCCCCTCACCATCTCTTTCATAGCATATGTGGTCTCTCCTGGAAAACCTCCCTTTTAGTAGTTATGCAACACTTATCCATTTTCTATTAATAACATAAATTACATTCTTTGACCTTGTAAACAAATGTTCATCAAATCAAACATTCACACATATCAAGTTTTCCATAGTCTCTTGTCCAATATAGTTATATTTACAAACTGGGGTAAATAGGGTGTTACAATTCCCCCCCCCCCTTAAAGGAACATCGTCATCGATTTTCTATCTATCAATGTGCTTTGTATGTCTAGAAGTCAACAAAAATGGATATGCATGTATCCAATCATTCTTGGAAAACAAACACATTAATCATAGTTTCATGCGAAAGAATTTTATTGTTGCATGAAATTCTAGAAAAAATTCACCATTTAGCACAATGCTCATCTGCGCAATTTTTGGATTTGTATCAACATGGTTGTCTTGTTATCCAGACTCACTATTTTTCCTGGACATACCCATTGTGTGCACAATACCAATCAATATTTTACAAGAACTATCAAAGTATCCTAATCCTTGCGGTCACTCACCCTCTAGGCCCAGGCTCAGGCATCCCCTCCTCTGTTATATAGTCCCTCTGGTGATCCATCTTGCCTCTCCAAGGATTTCTCTCACAGGAGGAATTCCAGAGACTTCATCGAGCCTTTCATTTGAGGTGTCCCTCAGACTTTCTCTATCGAGGCATCCCTTTAGCTTGTGTTACCTCAGTGCAACATATTCTACGTGATCATGGCTTACCACGGGGTTCTCATGGCTCAGCAGTAGCCATTTTTCATGCTTTTCAGCTTGAAATCCTTCATCTGTCCTTTCTGGACAGATCTTTTCCTCTCACTGATATCACAAGTATACATAAATTCATGAGACATCATCATAAATTTTAAATTCAGAATTTTCTTGTAAATTTGTCACCCACAGATTCCCAAATTCCATGTTTTGTTTTTCAGATTTGTTCCACAAAGGGAACAAATTCAAAAGCATGGGACTTTACTCCCCATAGTAGTTTGGCTTAGCAGGCAATTGCTCTTCCTTATGGTCTTACAACATTGCCATATCCAAGACTCTTTGCTTCTTGCAATTTCAACATTCCTTAGCCAAACAAATTGTTAGTTCTCATGCACATTATATTTTCATTGCACACTTGCAGTGGTTCACAAACAATTTCAGGACTATGCACACTAAGAATCAAATGCATTCACTTCAAATAAAATACCATTTCTTGTGGTTTGGCTCGACGGGTAATTAGTCTTAGTTATGGACTTATAGCATTGCCATATCCAAGATTCTTTTCTTCCTGCACTTTCAACTTTAATCAACCAAACAAATTGTTAGTTTCCCATGCACATATATTTTCACTGCACCTCTATAACGACATCACAAACAATCCTTAAATTGTGCATGTTAACAATCAAATCACTTTTATCTATTCGATGATATAAAGAAAAAGGAAATTACATTCCTTACACATCCATCAGTTCTGTATACCAACCTTCTAGATGCAATTCAATGTTAAGTGAATTTAATCAATGTGCCAATGTCCATGGACACATTCACACATAATGCGCCCTTGTATTGATTTCATATTATCAGTTTTCAGGTTAGGCACTCTCTCCAAGGTGTTGTGGAATTCAGCCAACTTATTACCATATGGATTCTCTGTCCATATTTATTATTTTAGCAAAACCATATTTTCTGCTCTGAATTGATCATAGCTTTAAATAATCACTCACGAAACTCAAGTTTTCACATAAATTCCTTTAAGCATCCCTTTATTGGTCAATGCATTCATGACATATCAGTTCATGAATTCTTCCAAGGATTACAAACAATCCTTACTACCAGAGGTTCACACCTCCATCATTCAAGTTCTCCTTCCTGAATCATACCCTACTTGGGTTATAACTGTCTTTCAAAAGTTCATGCATATCATTAAGACAATAAAGAATTTTCAGACATGTCCTAGCATATATTTATGCACTTCATCACATTATCCTTAATGTTTTCATGAGTGCAACACAAACAAATCTTGATTGTTTCTACCGCAATATGACCATCATCATTATGGTGTCAAAACATTTACTTTCATCAACATACCAACTTTCTCATCCTAGAGAAAACATAATACTCAGTAAGAAAATAATTGAGGGCTCTCCCCTTCTTCCAATTCTTTCTACATCACCTAGGACTTTTCATCCCAGTTGAGTTATCTCTAAGGCCTCACTACCTTTTCTTATCGGGGCTTCAACCAAGTCTACTCAGTCAAACATACTCATTTATTCATTTATTAGTCTTCTATTCATTACATGATGTTTTCAAAATGTAATCCAATATATATATATATATATATATATATATATACTTGCAGTTCATTGATTAATTCTCAACAGTTATTAAGGTTGTGACTATGTCCTCCTGGCAGAGTCTTCACAAAGTTCCTCCACTGGGAACTCCCTCAGCATGAAACTTCCTTATTTCATATCCATCACTATTTGTGATGGCCTCAACCTTGAGTTAGCTTCAATTGTTTACCAAATATTCCATAAGGAATATAAACATGCATATTTTTCATGCATCCAAATTATGTATCCACACATATTATGATTTTGTTAACTTACATCCTTGATGTACTTAACCATAAGCATAACCAAAATCCTATGTGTAGCTGCCATGGGTATATTTCACAGCCTACATACATCTCTACCTTAAAATTAGTCAACTCATGATTGTTCAAAATCATTCTCATGTTATCCTCAAGGCATAATCATTTGCCTCATATCCTGACAATAGACCATCCTTGCTCATTTACTCTTTCATTTATTTATACTGGCCTTTCCTATGGAAATAAAGTACATTGCACTTAAGCTATCATTCATACCTAACTGGTATTTCTATCAGGCTTCATATCAAGAAGTTTCACAATGCATTAAATCCATGCACTCAAGCATAAACACACACAGTCAAAACATTCATCATGCAAGCTCATTGCTTGCACCTTTCTCCATGCCATTCACACACATGGACACATCGGACTTTTATATCCTTCTCCCAAGGATATTCAAATCATTCTTATGAAAAGTCTCATAGGAACACTCAACAATGAGCTTCCCTCTCAGTTTAAATCTTGCATTCATATTATTCTCGTAAGTATGTATACACATGTTTGTGTATATGCAGGTGCATCTCTTGCACCTCTTTATTCACCTTGATAATTTAGTTTTTTCATTAGTGTTCTTTAGTCAAATATTATGGTCACTTACATGACTAATCTCACGGTCATAAATCATACTGATGTTTCCCTCTCTTCATGATAATAACCAACAAAGGTTACTTTTCTCTCTTCTGTGTGATAACAGCTAGAAAGAAAACACTCTTGCCTTAATTTCCATAGATCATTACCCAACTTATAAATACAATATGGCCAATTATAACCATGCCCAAGGTAACAGGGCAACCAATTTGGCTTCTAGTTGGTCTTGATCAGCAGACCTCTCGATCAAGGAGATCCTTTTTACTTACTTACTGGGTTACCCCAGCAACCATTTTCATTCAGGGTGTTAACTCCCTAGCTGTCATTAGGTCACTATTGACCCATACAGGCCAGCTACATGTCTTACAATACCACTATCAATAGGTTCCACTGAGTCTATTTGCATGTTACATTTGTGCAACCTTCATCGTATGCATTACAACATGTTCACATATGGCATTTACATTCCTAGACAAGTACTTATGCCACTATGAATTTTTCACAGCAATGAGCTCATAGTCTGACTCATATACTCATTTCACTTTTCCCTTTATGGGAAATTAGCAACAATCCCAAAGGACTCCTCTTTATATTTCTTAATCATATTACCCCTACTATCGGTTTCAACCATTATAGTTCAAGTAGATTGACCCTACACATTTTCATCAGTCCTCTTAACTACAAGAGACTCTTCCTACCCTGGCAGATAGACAATGTTACACTATAACATAACAACTCAGTTCATGTCCCTTGTCTGGCTCATGCATATTCATAACATAATTTCTTCCACCTCTGTCATTCACATTCAGGTCTTACCAGTAATATTGATCAGCATATCCCTACTCATGTAAGAGTAGTTATCACTTTGACAAAGGGACAATATAATTCCTTTGTTGAAATTCAGTAGGAATTCCCAAATCATGGTTTCAATTTGCAGTGCTTATCCTCAAGGAGTTAATGAAAATAATATACATTCTTCCAAGGGTAGAATTACCATTCAATAGGAATCATCTTAACCTTGGTATATTGGTCCTATGACTGGTCTCTGACCCATCAAGGCCTATGTCTAAATCATGCTTCACTAGATAGGGTAGGCAAGGGTGCCCTCTCCTTTAAAGTTATCTAAGAAGGAAATAACTTAACTCTTTCATGAGCCCAAGTAGGCCAGGTATTGCTGCCATGCTCTGATACCAATGTGTAACACACCCAACCCCTTATAAGACTTTTTAAGAAATGAGGCGTCAAAATTTGTTTCTCCTTAAGTAATCAAAATTTCCATTTAGGCTCTCTATCACATTTTGCTCATCCAAAGATTTCCAACCATGGTCAAAATTGAGCTCATAACTGGTAGATATACCTCTCCCAAGTTCCTTAGGTGTTCATTGGTCAGGGCCACAAGGATTCCATGTGGATCCGACTCAATATGCTTCTCCCTGAGTTCTCCAATATCCCAGAGCTTCCAGCGTTTCAAAATCTATGGAGAAAATCCATCCACCAACCAATCCAATGGTTGGTCTTGATCCTCGGCTAACTCACAGGCTAGCGGGGAATTTAGCATTCAACATTCAGATTTGAATTCCAGCCCTAGCCCCTTCCCTCTAGATACAATCGCATATGACTGTGGGGTATGACTAGAAGCCAATACAACAGGTGCCTATTTTGGTGCTTAAGACCTTCGGGCTCTGGACGTTTTCAACTTATGACACCACAAATCTCCCAAACTGTCAAATCGGTGAATTTCAGGTTTGCTACGGGGATCAGTGGTCCCTGTTTTTTTTCAATATCAATGACCCACTATTACTTTGGGATTTTGTGCCTCAAAAAATTCCAAAGTACTCATGAACAAAAACCTCCAAAGTGAAATCCTTCCAGAGTGTCAGATCTCCTGACACGTGTCCTCCACTACCAACGGTTACGATGAATTCTGATGCTTTGACCTTCAGGAGTTCTTGAATTCTTGTAACGAGCCTTCCTACTGAGTGAAAAATATTCTGACACGTGTCCTTTGAGATCGAACACTCATGTGAACTCTGACCTCCAGGCCTTTGGAAGTTATTGTTCTACTTTTCTCTGAAGTGGCTATCCTTTGAAGTAAAAAATTTCCTGTCGCGCATCCCCAAATGACAGACAATTGAGATCCTCTCCGTTACTCCGAGCTTCGGGGATTTTCATAGCACCAAGATTCAAATCCTCTGGAGTGACTCTTCTCTGGATTTAAAGATATACCGACATGCATCCTGGTTGATGGATGGTTCAAATCTCCTCCGGATCCCTGGGACTTCAAGAGTCTTCAAATTTTACACACGCTTCCTTCTGGTGTGTTAGACCTCCAGAGTACCGGATCTGGTGTTGTGTGGCTCTAGCCTTCAGGCCTTTTGGTCTCTCTATAATACTACACCCCAAATCCTCCTGAGTCTTGAAGTCCCAGACTACTGGAGTTTCAGTCACTTCACCAACCACTTTGGCTAAGTGGGCATGTACTAGGCACTGACACGTAGAATGGCCAGGGGAGACATGTTCCCTCATCAGGGATGACACATGTCATGTTCCAATGGGTCTATAGGGTATGTGATACGCACAAATCCAAGTGACAGGTGGCATGTCAAAATTGGGTCCACGTCACCATGGATGATGTTACTATGTTATGTCACTCCAGACTGATCATCTTTCATGCCAAGGTATGTACACATAACCCTTGGATTAATGACCTCCGCTACTTCGTAACTTCGACGTTCGAGGGTTTTGCGATGCAAAATCCTCTTTTCTCTTGGAGTTGGTCAGTTTCGAGCTGACCATAGCCTAGATCTGATGGTTAGGATAAGTCTCGAAGTGCCCTCAGATCAACGACTCTCGTTACTTCAGGTTTCAGAGCTTATAAACACACCACACCTCGATTCCCCCAGAGTACCAAGTTTCTAGACTAAAGGATCTAGGGCCACGTGTCCCCCGTATATTGACGGCTGAGAGGGATCCTAATGGATCCTTATCTCCATGGTTCACATTATTTTACGACTCCGACCTTCCGAGGTTTTGATGTTACAACACTCCTGTCCTCCTAGAGCGGTCAATGTCAGGTTGACTACATCGTAGATATAGTGGCTAGGATAGAACCCGAAGGATCCCTAGATCAATGGTCCTGGTCACTTCGAGGCTCCAGCCTTCAGGGGTTTTGGCTTCACTACCACTCCATTTTCTCCAAGAGGGAATTTTCCAAAGTACCATGTGTGGGTCCCTCCTCCTAAATGATCGGATGGTAGGCAGGGCTTCGAACGATCTCCTCAAATCTACGACTCTCCTTTACGTCATAACTTCGACGTTCAGGGAATTTGATGCTATAGCATATCCATCCTCCCGGAGTAGAAATTCATCGAAGTTATGTCAGTGAAGATCCAATGGCTAAGGGTACCCCTGAACATTCTCGATTAGCAGTTCATGCTACTTCACCATGGGTAGTTGGACCCCGGTTTAAACAGTAAGATAGGTTCACCTAACCATTAGGGAAACTGTTCATTACCAGTCAATTTTCCTGTAACTGAATCTTTCGGTTACCTTCGGCCAATTTAAGGCTAGTAAGGTTGGAAATACACCGACGTCCCAAACTTCTGGAGTTCTGAAGCTAGGAGGACTTATCCCCCTTAGGATTATCCTAAGGTTCCTAGGTGTTGGTCATATGGGTCCTCCCGAATGGATCAAGTCCACTCGTCTTCCAAATGAAAAGATCTCTCCTTTCAAAGATTGAAACTCTCTATCCTTCCTAATATTTATCATGAAATGGTTAAGGACATCTTGGTCGCACAACAAGGAGTCTAAAAGAGATATCCTCTTCAGAAGGACATGGTTAGATTGACACGATATCTCCTATCTCGATCATCCTATAGGTTTATGTCCCAATATGCCTCAAGGTCTAAGTTGGGGAATACAAACTATCAGTCAGAGGCATAAGTTCACAAGGATATAAATGCATACACATATCATGACCATTCCAGATAGAAACCATTTATAGATACATATATATAAACCCATGCATTCATCCATTATTTCAGTTCAATACACAAAGTATGAAATCATTTATTAGAACCAGAAGACATGATGTGACTATTGAAAGGGTTCATGTTTCCACCCAACGATAGTCTCAGTCACTCCTAATGGATTTACCACTAGCCACCCCCGAGCTAGACCACGATGCTTTGATATTGAATATTTTCTTCTGGATCAACGAAAGTTAGGGATGAATGTTACTCTCCTTCTCTTGACATAGTAATAGATAGGGATGAAGGTTACTCTCCTTCTCCTGACTCAGTCATAGATAGGGATGAAGGTTAATCTCTTTCTCCCTATTAAATCATAGATAGGGATGAAGGTTACTCTCCTTCTCCCAAATTAGTCATAGATATGGATGAAGGTTAATCTCCTTCTCCCAACTTAGTCTCTATTTCCTGCAATTAGAACACACTCTTTTTCACAGTTCTTCCTCTAACCCAAGAGCTTAGTCTCTCTTCTCTTCATTATTCGCAAGTCTTCCTCTACCCACCATGCATTCCTTTCTTTCCTTCCTCTGCAAGATTGTGTGTGGCCTGAATTACCAGTCTATGGTCAGGTCTGAAAGCCTTATATATGGGCGCTCTTCCCTATCCCCTCATTAATTCTTGAGAAGGTCTTCCCACCTACGAGCCTAACTGTAATTCATTCCTGGTTCAGAGGGTTGTTCTGATCCTAAGAAATTAAATCCAACAAATTACTGGTTTGGTGGGGTTTATCTCAACCATTCCAGTTTCCCCTCACCATATCTTCCATAACATCTGTGGTGTCTCTTGGAAAACCTCCCTTTCAACAATTATGCAACACTTATCGATTTTCTATTAATAATACAAATTACATTCATTAACCTTTTATACAAAGGTTCATCAAATCAAACATTCACACATATCAAGTTTTCCATAGTCTCTTGGCCAATATAGTTATATTTAAAAACTAGGGGAAACATGGTGTTATAGAACCCCAATTGTAATGTAAATGTAAATTTACATATAGGTCAATGATCTAGGACATTTTGGGCCAGAGTGCCTTTGTATATATGTATTTTAAGGCTAGAGTGTATGTGTGATTATTACGCTAGAGAGACAAAAGCTAAAAGGCCCGTGATTCTATCTTTGTATTATGTAATCACACTTGAATATTAATAAAATTCATCATTGTTGCAGACCAACCAAACAAAAGAGTTTGGGGGGGATAAACTCCACTAGAAAGGGAAAGAGGAGTCTAAGAGTCTAGAAAAGGGGGCCCAAAGGAATATTATATTAATATTCTTAAAGTATAAAGTATAGATATTCATTTATCCTAAGTCCCTAAGTGGGAACATATCACCATCTGGGGGGCGGGGTGGGGGAGAGATCCATGTGGCGGGGCATGTAGTTCCCAACATGACAAGTGTCAATTTGGGAACATGCACATATATTTGGGTAAATTAGTTCATTTTCTCATCATTCCATGATCATTCCTTCATTGACTCATTCTCCTATCATCCATACCCGGCTACCATCACCATACTTGCATAAGGGAAATATTTGGAGTTGTGGGAAACCAGTATCCCAGGAATTGAGCTAAAGAGGTGGGTTTTCAAGCCTGTGTGTTATTGAAAAAGGAGGTTATTAGTCTCGTTATCATTCTCTCTAGGTGAGAGAATTGTTGGGAATTTTTTTCTCAAGGTTCCAAGCAGCAGTTATAAGGCTCCAAGACTTCATGTTTGGCCTATTGTTGAAGCGCTAGAAGGGAAGTGGGGCAGCTGAAGGACTATTTAGTAGATAAGGGACACACTTCCTGAGGTGGGACAATAATGTGGGGAATGAAAGGTTGTAGGTTGTCTTCTAGAGTTGGCATCTGAGTCTGAGCATTTCTTATATTTGAGAGACCTTAGCATGGTTTAGGATTTATTTTCCCAGGTGGCGTTTTATCCCCAACTTGGAGGAAAGACTATGGTTGGGAGGAAATTCTGAGGTTTGTACGCAAATGGTGTTTTATTTACAAAAGATAAGTGTCTTTTAAGAGCCTGTTTTAATCATTGTGTGATTAATTATTTTTTTATGTTCTGGGTTTTTCATATATATGTTGTATTGGGCCCTTCATTTTTGGATAAGGAGTTGCAAAAGAAGGACTACAGTCCCAGCTTTGGGCTAGTACGAGTTGTGCAATATACAGAAGAAGCTAGACAATAGAGCAAGGACAAGTAACAAAAATTAGTTTTGAAAAGGATAGCACAATGCCAGCAAAGCAAAAGCAGTTGCAACAGAACAGGAAAGTTTGCAAGCCAAATCTAGAAGACACGACTTATCTTATATATAGGGATGAATATAATTGTAAAAGGGTTGGTTGGTATCGCAAGTGTAAGGGTTGGTCATAACTGTTGTTTTCTATTGTTGAGAAGTCAAATTTTGAGTTCTGGAATGTAATTTGTACATAATTTAGGGAATTAGAGCTTTGTGACATGGGTCCAGAGCTAGGATTCTATAACAGATAATTACCTTGTATCTTTGAGGTTGTAATTGAGAAAGAAATGAAAATAATATATGAGAAGGATCCAAAATTTCAAAATATGTTGCGGCATTCTGTGTTTATGCTATTGCATTGTATCTTTACAGTACTTCTTTATGTTTCATAAGCTCCACATGATGTATCTGTGTTTGAATGCTTTCTGCAACCTAAGTAGCTTTATTTCTTGTGCATACGATTTCAGATTTGTTCTGTAGTTAGATGTCTTGTGCAAGATCAGGATGAATCTTGAAGGTTTTGTGAACCCACCTAAGTATTATCCTTGCCCTTCCCTATCCTTTTGTCTCAACAGTGCTTCGGGTGAGACTTCTTCTCTTCAAAGGAGATGAAAATGCCAGCGCTATAGACTACATGGTACCTTTTCTTGGTAACCTGAGAAGGAACCTGGTCTAATCAAACTTGCGCAAACAAAATGGTTATGTTGTCCGGACTTGCGTTAAAATGGAACCTGTAGGGAGGATGCTTCCGCAGATTCACATATCTAATATTGACCAATGGTGGGAGAGAAATTGTGACGCCTTCATATGGAAATAAGTGGAGCTGAGAAGAAAATATGTGAAAGATACACGAGAGGTAGTCTTTTACTCAGAAATATCGAGCGACTAGTATGATATATTCTAGGTTAAGTTCCAGGAAGAAATTTTCCACTGGATAGATAGGCTCCAAGAAGCTCCAGAGTTCCAATAACAATTCAAGAGGACTTGTACTTGGGACATAGAAATGATTGCATCACTCCTTTGACTAGATTGTCCAGTCACATGAGAAATTGATTTTTGGGTCAATACCACATTAGAAGGATACATTATTGAGTTTTCATCCAAGAATCACCAATATTTTTCATTAGCAGAGGCAGATTTCAAGAAAGCCTCAAGGGGAAGACTGTTGAGAGAAATACCCATGTGGATTAATTTTTTCTTGATGTAAGAAGGAATGTTGACTATGTCCTCGACTGAGATGGCAGCGTAAACACCCTCACTTTAGGTAGGGTGATTTTGGGGTGGAGTCATGGCCTGAGAGAGAGGAGAGGGTTACTTGACAAATGGGGGGGGAACAACAAGAAATGGACTCAAGAGACAAGCGAGCCTTGAAAAGAGCCGCCATAGTTTAGAAGTGGTGGCCCAACATGATAAATAAAGCAGCAAGACAATCCTAGAAGTTGCGGAAAGACGTCGAACTAGGAGAAGTAGAGGAAAGACAGATGGAAGAGTTGCAAAAGATGAGAAGACATGAAAGACTAGCCAGTCAAATATTATGTGAGAGAGAAGCGCAGAGAGAAAGAAGTCCCTAGGAGGGTGGACAAGAAGGAGAAGGTGTAGAAGAAAGAGAGGAGGAATTCGGCATGGATCTTGAAGAGGGAAGAGAATATTCATCCTCGATGATAGGAAATATCGGGAATCCGGATGAAGAGATAGCTCAAGTGGAAGAAAACGAGACCCCCCAAATCAAAGAAAATCTCCCTGAAGCCAATGGTGTTAGCCCTAAATCGCCCATACCCCAAGTGTCTTTTATACAAGTGGTAAGTTCATTACTACCCTCTTATGTTATTTTTGTTCTAGTACAATTAGTTAGTCAGTCACAGCTAGGAAGTGCAAGTATAGGGAGGATATTGGGATCCCCTGGTAGATCGCAAGTAGGATCGTTAAGTTTTATTTTGATAGGAGCAGCAATATCAACAATGGTTGGTCACACGGGTGGTTTTATTTCCTGATACCCAGAACTCTGGGGTAAGGGAGATGAAGATGTTGAGCAGCACTGGTTCTTTTGCGAAGCAATATGGATATCCAAAAGGACTCTGGATGCAAATAAGTTGGTTGAGTTCCAGACTACCTTGAGAGGTCACACTCTCAAATGGTACATGAATATTATTGATCTAGGATTTCTAGGAATGCAAGGTCAAACGTTCACACCCCCCAGGTATGGACAAGGTTCATAGCGGAGTTTAAGCTACCTCAGTCAGAACAACAAAATTTTTCTAAGTTGTGCGAGATCCAACAAATGGAAGGTGAACCATCCTAGGAATACATCCAAAAGTTTAAAGATGCTATAGGAAGGTTATCACATCCAATCCATGAGGAACATCAAAGAGAATGGTATATTCAGGGAATTCTACCTCTGACATGGATTCTTCTAACGCAACAACGGATAGCCACTTTGACAGATGGCTTGGAAAAATCAATGAATATTGAAGCCATGGAGGGATATCCTGGGAGCCTGAGAGTGACCAGACCCCCAGCAGATGAAAATTTGGCGCAACTACAAGGGAAAATATCAGCGCTTACAGAAAAAATTCAAGAACTGACGATACTTAGACCAAGACGACCACGGGTCTGGTGCACCGGATGTTATACAGAAGGATGTATGGTGAATGAATGTCCACAAATGAGGGGAATGGGACCTCCTCAAAATCCGATGGGACCCTCACCAGGGCCCATGGGAGGAGTTGCGCAAGTGTCTATGAATTTACCATTCCATAACCCCACCACGTACCATTCTTTTCCAGGGAGCCAAGAAGCACCAGCAGTTGAGTATTGTGAGATTTGTCGAATCCATGGGCATGGGCCGAGACAGTGTCTCATCAAGCAAAAATATTCGACAGTACCAAATATGGTACATTGTGATTTTTGTGCATCTACCAACATACTACCAATCAATGTAGAGTGTTGGATGCACTAGGAGACAGGTTGGACCGAACAACATTCAGGGTGAATGAAAACCCTCAGGAATCGGGAAGAGGTCAAGGAGGTGAAGCCGAAGGACACTTCATAGGAGGAAGAATTGGGGGAAGAGGGCCAAGCAGATGTTACAATTGTGATGAGCAAGGCCATATGGATACAAATTGTCCTCATATGAGGTGGCCACAGTGCTCTCACTACAGAACCAATGGGAATGCAACTGAATATTTCCCATAACTAATTGAAAAATGGGAAGAACAGGTATGTCAACAAGGAAATAAACTCATGAGTTCATAAATTGAGTTAGTAAAAGACAATTTCCCAACCTCAATATCATCACTCGAGGAGGAGCAAAGACAAGAGCTAATGCTGATAATATACCTCAGATCCATAAAGAAGCACCTAAAGAAGACAAGTATGACCCTCTAAAACATAAGTTGTCCTTTAAAAATTCCATAAAAGTATTTCAGAATATCCCTAGCCTTGAGATGCAAGAGAAACCCCCAAATCCTATTGTTTACCCTAAGATTGCGCAAGTCCCTGCTTCACCCCCTGCACCGAGAAACCCTGTAATCACGCCGAGACAACTTGAGCAACCTCAAAATGTAGTCAATATTTGGTTTCAATTATTCTATGATATTCTCGGGAATGGCCAATTAACAGAGAAGTTGTGCAATGTGTTGTACCTAGTTTTAGGAAATGAGGAACCCACATAATCAAGAATAAGGACTAATCTTCCTGAGAAGAGTACTCATAGGGTGCAGAGAAGGAAATTATGAACTCGAAAAGAATTCAAACTAGTATCCCAGTTAGATGAATTTGAGATTAAGGATGTTATGTTGGAATTAGGAGTTGATGTGAACATTCAGCCTAAAAATACTTGGGAAGCCTTAGGAAAACCCCAGTTGACATATTCCCCAATCCATCTAAGGATGGCCAACCAATATTTCATTTTCCCCATAGGAAGACTGGAGAATGTGGAAATAGATGTTGTGGGAGTGAAGACTAAACTTGAATTTGAGGTGATTGAGATCATGGGGGATAAGGGCCCTTACCCTGTACTACTTGGGATTTATTGGGCCTATGACAACTATGCAGTGATCAACCTAAAGAAATACACTATGAAATTTGAGGCAGAAGGGATCAATGTAGTTCAACCCTTGGATTTGTATGTAGGTCCCATATATACAGATCCAACAGACAATAATATGGAGGGAGAAGACTTGGATTAGTTGTACAATGTAAAAGATGGAACAAGAGAATATTACAAAAATCCTATTGTTGATGGATCGATAAGTTGGAGGAGTATACAGTCAGTAGACGAAGATTCATAACTGGAATTTGACAGTTGGTAGCAAGGCTCATACGAAATATTATCAAGGAGATGCGCAATTGTCAGGCCAACTAGATGGGTTGGGACCGAGGTCAGAGAACACCCAGTATATGATGGAACCTCAGGACCTGACAGTTTTCTGCTCCACATGGAAGAAAAGGTAGCAGAGGTTCAAAGGATCTTAGTACTAGATTTATCCCTCCAGAGCACCCCTGTCAGATGGTGGGCCAATCATAAATCCTTACTCAGAAATTGGGATGATGTGAAGCAATCTATCAATTATAGGTTTCAATATAAGGAGCAACTGGAATCAGATATGGAGACGAATTTCCAAGTTGCACAATTGTTCAATGGAGAATCTGATTCTAATGCACATATTGAACAATGCGTGATAGAATGGAAAGTTGTGGAAATACCCTCTCTCTTCTCGGTTCAGGTATTTCCATACTCACTAGGTCCAATACCGAAAATTTGTTTCATACAAGAAGAAACCAGAAGACAGACCAGCGATTGGCAAACATTGGCAGATCACTTTTGCAAGGACTTCTCGTTTACAAGTAAGTACCCTGAGCTTGAAGTAGTCCTACAAAGAATTAAATAATTTCTTTTTACAAACAATAGTAATCAAAAATCAAACCTAGTGGTATGTTCAAAACATAGCCTAGAACTTCAGACTAATATTCACCTAACATTAGACAAGAATCCTATAGAATGTTATAATATTTACAGGGATTCAAAAATCCCAGATGATTTAGAGGAATTGAGAAACCTAGCCATTAAAGAGACAGAAGGGAACAGAAAAATCCAGAACACTATACCCAGTCAAACTGATAGTTCTTATAATCACCCTTTAAAGTTGTGCAAAGTCAATATACGGACCACAGAGAAACCTAAGAAAGTTATGGTGGGAGATTATTGGGATGAGAAAACTAGTCAAGAAATACAGAGTTTGTTGCAGGAATATGAGGATTTGTTCCCAAAGATATTTTCAGAGTTAAAAGGGATCAAAGGAGTTATGGGAGAAATGAATATTGAATTAAAATCAGGATCAAAGCTTGTGAGGCATCGACCATACCACCTTAACCCTAGAGTAAAAGAGAAGGTTAAGAAGGAGATAGGCAAGATGTTGGAATCTGGACTTATCTTTGCAGTGGAAGAAGCAGAATGGGTCATCCCATTAATCATCCATAGAAAGAAAGGCACAGAGGATATAAATGTCTGTGTAGACTATAGAAGCCTTAAATTTGCATGTGTGCATGACCCTTTTCCAACACCTTTTACTGATGAGGTGCTAGAACAGGTTGCGGGGAAAGAATCGTACTCATTTACAGATGGATTTTCAGGGTACCACCAAGTAAGGATTGTTGGAGAGGACAAAACTAAGACCACATTCATAATAGAATGGGGGTATTTTTCATATAATATGATGCCATTTGGCTTAAATAACGCCCCTGTAGTTTTATCCAGGATTGTAATAGCAGATTTCAGAGAGTTTATTTGAAAATTTATAGAAGTTTATATGGATGATTGGATGATATATAGTCTTCTCAAGGAACATGTAGCATTGTTACATCTGATGTTTTATAGATGTAGAGAATTGCAGATATCATCAAATCTCAGAAAGTGTATCTTTTTTGTACCACATGGAAATTTTTTGGGCCACATAGTATGCCGAGAGGGAGTATTGGTAGACCCAGCCAAAGTCGTCATTATTGTAAACATGCCACCACCTACTAATGTTAAGTGTTGGAATATTGGATGTGCTCGTTTAACCATAGACAATATAGCAATATTTTCACCCAACCATAGGCACTAATGCCACCCCCGAGCACCTTGACCTTGACAAAGAGAAGAATTCTGGTAGAAAATCAATAGCCAACCAAGGATAATGCACCAAGAAAAGATAACCAAGACTGATCAAAGATTCCAACCCAGAAAGACTGAAACTATAGGCTTTAGAACTGGTGGCAGCATCTCCTCCAAGACTTGCGCACAAAACTGGCCAACTGTAGTGTGCACAAGTGTGCTTCTGCAATTCTGAGAATTCTAGCTAAAATGAAGAATGGCCTCTTGTATTTATACTACTTCTTCCAGACTGCCTGGGCCAACTTCTCATTCTCGGTGCTAATTACTTAGTATTAATTATCTCCTTTAGCTGACATCTCTTCTAGGGTTATATTCAATTCTTTTCTTGCTTCCAGAATATTCTAATCTTGTCAAAGGTCACAAATGGAGGTTAATACATCCCGTAGCTACCATAATATCAACACTCCCTCCTAGCTAGGGAGGTATAATGGATAATGGTCATGAGCACAAACATACCATTCAAATGGTGGCATCGTTATAGCCATGCAGGCTAATTAAATCACGAGCACCATCATTATTATCCAACTAGATAATCTCCATGACAACTAGTACAATGCCAACTGATAGAACACAACTGTGTCTATCCATAATAGTACACAACTACTCAATCCGTGACAAATTGTGGAACATATCCACTACAATAGCATATCATCTGATATCAACCTACACAGAAACAATATCATAATATAAACTGAGTCATATGGGCCATTATTCCACTCACATCTATGATATCTGGAAGAGCTTCTTCACTCAAACAGTAAAACATCAACGATGGGCTATCTGGACTATTCTTCTCAATCAAGGAAGAATAACTGTCCTGATTTCTGAGCCTGGATCATTCACCTATTTGGGCCATTCTTCCAACACTAAACAAAGTGCAACCTTGAGAGAATGAGTCTTCCCTAGGGAATGCATGTTCTTGATTGTTGAACCTAGACCATTCACCTATCTGGTCCATTCCTCCCGCACTAAACAAAGTGCAACCTGGAGAGAATGAATATCCCTAGGGAATGATTGTCCAGACCATTTCCAAAGGAAATGATTGTCTTGCACCAACCTCCAAAATGGACCATTCTTCAAAACTGCTCACAACTGTGAGCTTTGGAAGAATGATTGTCCGGTGAGGCAGAACAATCTTCTTGACCACTACTGAGAGTGATCGTCAAGAAGAAATATTATCCTAGACCATTCCCCCACAAGGGGAATCGTTGTTTATGGTACATCAACAATCCATCGTGTTGGGGTCCTATAATCATAGGTTATTTGTTTCTACAACTATATGTTTGGAATTTCTCTCATTATGAATACTGATGCAGGAGAACCACTCCACATCATCAAGCGCGAGCCAACCAGCACACTCAACACCTGTTCAATGGAGAGGAGAGGTGAAACCCTCTCACTTTCAAAATTCAAATTGAAATTAAATGAAATTAATTGTTGTAAGGCTGGGAGAGCCAAAGCCATGCATGTACGCAGGATGTGATTAGAAACCGCCTTAAATGGTTGTAAGGATGCAGATCTAGTTTTGATTCGGACTAGACATCCATTTAATGTAATTCATTGTGAATTTATGAGATTGGGTGAGATGGAGGGAAGATCTCGAGGAGCCCCTCTTTGTAAAAATATCTTTTTGTTTTTTGTTTTTAAGTTAGTAGGGTATAACAGAAGAGATAGGATAGAGAGAAAAAAAGAGGAAGTCGAGACTCTGTAGCAGTCCGAGCTTACCCAGATTGTAATGGGCATTCATATTAATACAAAGAGCAATTTTTCCTGGACATGAGTCTTTGTGTGTTTATGAATGAATGTCGCTTATGTGTTTTTATGTTGTAGATGTATGTTTGTTTCCGTCTGCAGGGATA
>JZKD02S0025369.1:70538-86572 GCA_000966675.3 Picea glauca | reverse complement strand
CCATGAACCTTACAGATGATCAACCTAAACTTATGTTCAAACCTGAAGTAGATGGTCGAGACGATAGTGGTGATGTCGCTCCTTTTTACATCAGTCTAAACATACATGACTTGATGTAGATGTATGTTTGTTTCCGTCTGCAGGGATAGACAGAATTTGTTGTCATTGAGTTTCTTTGATTTTAGTCTGTATTCTTTGTGGATTCATGCAAGAGGTTGCATGACAGAGTATTGACGACTCTATAAGGTTGTGCCAGAGTGCACATCTAGATTCTACGGAATTCAAAGAAAGAAATGCAAAGAGGGAACAACAGTTGAATCATTAAATCAAGGGAGAAGCCTCAAGGTTGTTGAATACCTTGGAGGTAGGACTATGCAGGGGAAGGCACAGACAGATAAGATAGAATCACTGAAGGTTCTGTAGAAGCTCTACCAGGAGGGCATCGAGCGAGTGCATATATTGCATGGGGGAGAACTCTCTTTCAAGTTCTGATATAAGGGAAGTGTCAAGGGAAGACATTGATAGGATTACTGAACACCCTGTAGGCTCAGCAAGGCGTGCTTGAGCAGGAAGTTGCAAAAGAGGGCACTTTCATCCCTTCAAGGAGAGAAAGAAGCATATACCATGTAGTTCGAGAAGTTGAAGCTCAAGGAGGACAAAGACCTGTGTAAGGAGTGCACTAGGCCAACACTTGAGTGAAGTGTTGATAGACAATCGTTTGAAGGCTCGTCAAGCACAAGGAGTGAGCGCAGGTAGAATTTTTTTCAAGTCCGAAGCTTGGGAGGTCGAGTGCAGGAGTGGGAGACAAGAGAGGACTTAATATAAGTCCCGAAGCTCAGGAGGGACAACGTCCCAAGAACGTAGGCGAGACCAAGGTTGCAGGGCTTATAGGAAGGAGAAAGAATGAAGGCCAAGACCTTCAATACTTAGAAAATCTTCCAAGTCAGGAAGAAATCGCAAGCTCAGGAGGAAGGACCACAAATACCGTTAGATCAGTGGGAGACACGATATCTGGACCGTTGAACTTCACGTCCATACGCACAGAAGAGAGCACAAGGAGGAAACAAGTTTGAACCATCAGATCTGACCGCATGGACTGATAGTTGTCGGATCTAGGAGAAGGTGCATGAGGTTTAACCCTTGTATACAAAGAGCAGAGAAGGCCTGTCAAAGTCCTAAAAAAATTAGGACCATGCATCATTGGAAGGACACATGGTAGAGATCCACGTATTTCATGGAACCGGGTATCAAAAGGAAAAAGGGAGGAGTCTTTCGACTTCACAACCCACGAAGTCCCAAAAAGCATCGGAGCCATCCATCTTGGAGGACAAGTGACAAAGATACAAAATCCATCAAGGTTTTGGAACTAGGCGCATAAGAGATGTGAATGAATGGTGGAGCACTTCCAAGAGAGAGTGTCGAAATCACGAGATCCATCAGATTGTGATAATTTGTGAGGAGGATAAGGTGAAGATTCCAGCCATCGGATCTGGAACGACGTGTGGCAGAGATATAGAAGCCACTAGGGATTTGGTTATCGAGGATTTGGAGGTGAAGACCTCGCCAAAATATTGAAAGATAGAAGGTCGAGATTTAATCTTCTTCATTGATCGTTTGGAGAACTATTGGACCGAAACCCGCATGGTATTGCATTTCGAGGGTTCGAAGGTTGGGAGCATTGCATTTGGAACATGAAAGTCGCAAAGTGCCAAGCATAGAGCGCTCATGCAAACAGGTGGCACATCTCGTAAGAGGATACCACGTGGTTGACAGGTGGTGCAAACACACAGCGCATAGAAAAAGGTCGAAGTGGTTGACAGGTGGCATACACGCATCACTGTGGAGGAGTCAACAACCTGTTGACTTATTGCATTTCAGGGATTCGCAAGGGAAGAGGATGGGATTCCAGCACTCCAACTCACGAAGTCATGAGTTACAAGAGGTGCTAGATTTAATATCTAGCCAGCAGTCACTTGTAAAGGTGCTAACGAGGAGGAGCCATACCTGTATCACATCTCAGGTATCGGAGATTTGGAGCCAGGAAACTGAATGTCAAGAGTCCTGATAATGCGAAATGTGACACGCTCAAAGGGATTGGCTCTAGGTCACAGGACAGGGGCACATGGAGAGAATCCAAGGGAGGAGCTAGAGCCCATTAAGCCCTATTTCGGGGTTTTGTGACTTGAAGGAGTCAGGGGACTCAACAGCGGGGTTCATGAAATCGTGAATTCCGACGCACCTATTGTGTAGGCTTGTGGTCATAGGGTCATGGTCACATGGAGGGAGCTTATGCCTGGTGTTGTTTGCGCAGACTGAGTTCGCATTTGGACCTATGGATTTTTTCCTTGAAGGTTCCAACAGGCAACTAAAGAGCCATTTCGGCTCATCAAGAATAGAAGAATGATCCTTAGACCAGGAAGTCAGTGGACCCTATCAAGGTAGAGGTAGGGGGTCTGTATCAGTTGTGGTATCAGAGCCACTTTCTATCTGTAGATTGCAGGCAAAAGGAGGCAGAAGAGAAGAAGAAGAGGGAATATGGTTACTGAAGGCCATAGGAGTGGTCAAGGAAAGGACCGCCAGCAAATGAAGAGTAAGGCTGAGATGGATAAAGAGCTCAGTGAGATAAGAGCACGAATGGAACAACTCACATTTAAGGTGCAACGGGATTCAAAGAAGCGTTGGGAATACGAATGGCCCATGAAGTGGAAGGTAAAATGGTCGATTCAGAAATTGTTGTCCAGAGGGTAGTGAAGGTTGTTAAGAGGATGGTTGAGGCATGTTGAACGCCTCAGCGGTGAATAGGAAGTGGTTCACATCTGTGAGCCAGGATGTGGGAGAAATCTTAGTGATGATGAGGAGAAAATATCGCTGGAAGATATCGTGAACTGTCAGGAAGGTAGTGAAGAAATTCTAGGTTGAAATGAGGAGGGGTCATTGGTTGATCTCAAGGAATGCCAAGTGAGAAAGGAAGAAATCCCATATTTCTAGGAGGACAAGGGAGAGAAGATTATCTCAGAGTTGAGTTCATATTAGCAAGGAGTGTTGATAGGAGAAGATTCATGTGGTTCTATAGACCATGTGAATGAATATGATGACAAGTTAAAAACTTGCACCATCCGAGAGAAGGATCAAAGATGCATTCTGATCATTGGGGGAATTTAAGTGTTCCTACCAAGCAGCCCAGTGGAGGCCAAAGCTTATGTTACAGATGAAATAGCAACAGAAGAATAGTCAGCAGGAACTGTCAAGGAGGAAAAAACATTGATGTTTTCCCCAGTAAAAGAAGAAGAGCATTCAGAAGAATGGCTCAAAATTTCTAGCCAGGAAGCTGGATAAGAGATAGTTGCAGTACTAGAGACTGCAGAAGAGGAGGAAGCAGACAACAAAGACTTTGCTGGTCTTTGTGAAGAATTTAAGGCCCTAGAGAGAAGGGTGAAGGCGCAGGGTATGCACATCCAACAAGTCAAGTTGGAGACAGATGGAGCATAATTCCAGTCTGAGGAGCAACTGGAAGAAGTTGGACTTGAGCCAACACAAGGGAAGATGACAGTCAAGTTGTCAAAGAAATAAGTTGAGCAACAACTTAGTGAAGATACTGGAGAACCGAATTTTGTAGCAGAGTGGCAGGCTGAGGCCATAGAGGAAGAAGATAGTGTGGGAGATCAAGTAGATCTGCCCATTGATAAGGAGGAAGAAGTGTAGTCGAGGGGATTGCATAAAGAGAGCCACCCACTAGAGCAACTGGACGAGATAATTGAGGAAATCAGAAGGCTGATGTTCAGGTTAGCAACACAATGTGTCACTAGGGAGAAGTTGAGAAGAGAAGAACCTGCCATAGTAGCAGGAAAGAAGCAGCAACAACAACAGCAAGGCAATGGAGCAAATGGATAGCTCCAAAGGAGAGTTTGGGATCCAGGTGGATTTCAACAGATCTTGGAAGCTCATGAGAAAGAGATCATGAATTTTTTCACAAATGAGGAGTATGATGCAGGAGCATCACTCCATGTCATCAAGCACTAGCCAGCCAGCACACCCAACGTGCATTCAATGGATAGGAGATGCGCAACCCTCTCACTTTCAAAATTGAAATTCAAATTAAATGGAATTAATTGTTGTAAGGTTGGGAGATCCAAAGCCATGCATGTACATAGGATGTGATTATAAACCACCTTAAATGGTTGTAAGGATGCATATCTAGTTCTGATTCAGACTAGACATCCATTTAATGTAATTCATTGTGAATTTATGAGAGTAGGTGAGATGGAGGGAAGAGCTCGAGGAGCCCCTCTTTGTAAAAAGATCTTTTTGTTTTTTGTTTTTAAGTTAGTAGGGTATAACAAAAGAGATAGGATAGAGAGAAAAAAAGAGGAAGTCAAGACTCTGTAGCAGTATAAGCTTACCCAGATTGTAACATGCATTCATATTAATACAAAGAGCAGTTTTTCCTGCACATGAGTCTTTGTGTGTTTATGAATGAATGTGGCTTGTGTGTTTTAATTTTGTAGATGTATGTTTATTTCCATCTATAGGGATAGATAGAATTCGTTGTCATTTAGTTTCTTTGATTTTAGAATGGATTCTTTGTGGCTTCATGCAAGAGGTTGCATGACAGAGTACTCAGGACTCTGTAAGGCTGTGCCAGAGTGCACATCTAGATTCTACGGAATTCAAACAAATAAATGCCAAGAAGGCAAACCAGTTGAATCATTAACTCAAGGGAGAAGCCTCAAGGTTGTTGAATACCTTGGAGGTAGGACTGTGTAGGGGAAGGCATAGAGAGATAAGACAGAATCACTAAAGGTTTTGTAGAAGCTCTGCCAGGAGGGCATTGAGCGAGTGCATAGACTGCATGGGGGAGAACTCTCTTTCGAGTTCTGAGATAAGGGAAGTGTCAAGGGAAGACATGCACAAGGTTACTGAACACCCTGTAGGCTTAGCAAGGCATGCTTGAGCAGGAAGTTGCAAAAAAGGGAACTTCCATCCCTTCAAGGAGAGAAAGGGGCAGAGACCATTGAAGTTCAAGCAGTTGAAGCTCAAGGAGGACAAATACCTGTGTAAGGAGTGCACTAGGCCAACACTTGAGTGAAGTGTTTATATATAGTCGTCTAAAGGCTTGTCAAGCACAAGGAATGAGCGTAGAAATAATTTGTTTCAAGTCTGAAGCTCAGGAGGTCGAGCACAGGAGTGGAAGATGAGAGAGGACTTACTCTAAGTCTCGAAGCTCAGGAGGGACAACTTCCCAAGAAAACAGGTGAGACCATGGTTGCAGGGCTCGTAGGAAGGATAAAGAATGAAGGTAGAGACCTTTGATACTTAGAAAATATTCCAACTCAGGAAGAAATCACAAGCTCGGGAGGAAGGAGCACAGCTACCGTTAGATCAACGGGAGACCCGAGATTTGGACTGTTGAAATTCACGTTCAGATGCACAGAATAGCATGCAAGGAGGAAACAAGTCCGAACCATCAAATCTGAGCGCACAAACTAATAGTCGTCGGATCCAGGAGAAGGTGCACGAGGTTTAACCCTGGTATACGAAGAGGAGAGAAGGCCCGTCAAAGTCTCGAAAAAATCATAATCATCCATCATTGGAAGGACATGTGGCGGAGATCCACATATTTCATGGAACCATGTATCGAAAGGAAAAAGGGAGGAGTCTTTCGACTTCGCAACCCACGAAGTCCCGAAAATCATTGGAGTTGTCCATCTTGGAGGACAGGTGACAAAGATACATAAGCCATCAAGGTTTTGGAACTAGGCGCACAAGAGTTGTGAATGAACGGTGGAGCACTTCCAAGAGAGAGTGTCAAAATCATGAGAGCCATCAAATTGTGATAAGTTGCGAGGAGGATAAGGTGAAGGTTCCATCCGTCAGATCTGGAGTGACGTGTGGCAAAGATATTGAAGCTACCAGGGATTTGGTTATCAAGGATTTGGAGGTGAAGACCCCGCCAAAATCCTGAAAGATAGAAGGCTGAGATTTAATCTTGGTCGTTGATCATTTGGAGAACTGTTGGACCAAACCCCTCATGGTATCGTGTTTTGGGGGTTCGAAGATTGGGAGCATTTCAATTGGATCGTGAAAGTCACAAAGTGTCGAGCGCCGAGGGCTCATGTGGACAGGTGGCACATCTCATAAGCGGAGACCACATGATTGACAAGTGGCGCAAACACACAACACATAGAAAAAGGTCGAAGTGGTTGACAGGTGGTGTGCACGCGTCACTGTGGAGGAGTCAACAACCTGTTGACTTATTGTGTTTCGGGTATTCTCAAGGGAAGAGCACGAGAGTCCAGCACTCCAACTCACAAAGTCATGAGATGTGAGAGGTGATAAAGTTAATCTCTAGCTGGCGGTCACTTGTAAAGGTGCTAACGAGGAGGAGCCATACCCATATCGCATCTCAGGTATCGGAGATTTGGAGCCGGGAAACTAAACGTCAGGAGTCTCGATAACGCGAAACGCGACATGCTCAAAGGGATTGGCCCTAGGTCATAGGATAGGGGCACATGAAGAGAATCCAAGGGAGGAGCTAGATCCCGTTAAGCCTTATTTTAGGGTTTTGGGACTTGAAGGAGTTAGGGGACTCAACAGCGGGGTTCGTGAAATCGTGAATTCTGATGCACCTATTGTGTAGGCTTGTGGTCACAGGGTCATGGTCACATGGAGGGAGATCATGCCTAGTGTTGTTTGCGCGAACTGAGTTCACATTTGGACCTGTTGATTTGTTCGTTGAAGGTTCCAATAGGGACCTAAAGAGCTATTTTGGCTCATCAAGAATAGAAGAACGATCCTTAGACTGGGAGGTCAGCGGACCCTGCCAAGGTAGAGGTAGGGGGTCTACATCAAATATGTCTGGTTTGTTGGGCTTGGTTGATCCCATTTCCCCCTCCATCCATTTCGCTCGATCCTTCATCACCCAACTGCATCTTTCATCCACCGTTGCACCCTTCAGTCCCTCACCCTTCACTTCTTCACCCCTTCACCAATTTTATCCTTGCATGAATAAACAAGCTTAGGCTAAAAGACAAAAACAATAGGTTAATAATGTTAGTAATTAAATTTAGTATAGTTAGATTTATAAAGCTATGTTAGACTTATTAATAATTAATTAATAATTAGTAATTAAGTTAGTTGTTTAATTTAGTAATTAGGTTAGTGTTTTATTAATCAAACATTAAATAAAAACAACAAAACAAATAAAAAATACATATAAATTAAAAAATAAAACATAAAAAAACATATAAAAAATAATTAAAACAAAACAAAATAAAAATGAAACAATAAAAAATATATATAAGAATAAAAACTAAAAAACAATAATAAAAAGTTTAAAACTATCCTAAGTTATTAACTTAGCCACGCATTCTCATACAACTCGGACCCCCCCCCCTCACGTCACATCACCCCAAGGGGGGGGTACAAGCAAGTGGTATTGGGAGGGAAAAGTGTCACTCATGGTGAACTCGGACCCCCCCTCCCAATACCACTTACCACTTCAGGGGGGGTCCGAGCAAATTGCTTTACTCCTGCAAAACTGCCCTCCCAACTTCAAAACCATTTTTTTGCCATTTTTTACTAGTCGACTTCCGAGAAGGATTGCAGGAAAATGGAAATGAATTTTAAAAATATGAGAGAGGTTTTTGTTCAGAAAGGGATGAAGAAACAAAACCTCTCCCATAATTTACACAAGTGTCAAGAGTAGGGATAGTTGAAGCCATATTTGAGCCCTACTTTTCAGGATTCCATTTTTTCTAGTTCTAGTCATGATTTTGCGGGATTCGTTTCGGAGAGATGGAGATGAAATTGGAAAACCCGAAAGAGTTTTTTGTCCAAAACATGCTCATATACAATAACCTATTTAATTTTATACACAAGTGTCACCATTGAGGAGAAACAAATGTCTGAGCATACCCCTATTCTCAGCAGATTCGGCCCAGATTTCAGTTTAGATCGTTTTGGGATTTACTTGTTATTTTCGGTCAGGATGATTGAATTTGATCTCCTGAGCCTAAGGATTGTATTTTTTATTTATATCTATGTTTACAATAGATTAAATGGGATTTGGACCAGACCGAAAATAAGTGTTCGTTTTTGTAATCAACTCACAGAGCCATAGTCTTTCAAAACAGTATTATAGTTACAAGATTCCTGTGTCATTATGTTGGTGAAGTTTTTCTCACTGTAATTATGTTTTCTCTGTTTTTCATATGTGTTTCTTTTCTCTATTGTTTTAAAGAGAGTCAAGCTCAAGATTTGTTTAAAAACACCTTGTTCCCAGTTTAAATCAATATCAATGTTTTCTACCTGAAGGTCATTCCCAGGATTCTTAATTGCCCTGTTATGATCTGATTCCATCCCTTTTTCTTCTTGACCATTTTCCAAACCTTAAAGGATCCAACATGGTGCCTACCTTGCCCTGTAAGTTCCCCTATAGAACTTGATTTGATTGTATTAGATATCTTTGACCCCATTGCCTAATGGTCTTTTTCTCCTACTCCAACCAAACCATTTAAAAAACCAAATACCCATCCATCATAAATAGCCTAAGATCCATACTCAAACAAATCTAAATCTGATAGAGAGATCCCTCTCTGAGCCTTGAATGGCTAGGTCCTTGACTCCAACTGGTTTTGTAGTTACCTCTACCCATTTATTCTTCATTCTGAGAAATTATAGAGTGTTAACACATCGAACCATTTTCATTTTGAAAATGACCGTTCTATCTGGACCATTTTCCAAACTAGAAAATGTTTGTCTGTCATAAATCTCAAACCACTTTCCGAACTGGAAAGGAAATGCCCATCCTGGACCATTTTTCAAAGCTGAAAATGAATGTCCATAAATCAATGATATGTCAGTGCTCCCTCCCAACCTGGAGAGCCATTTATTCCCTTTCAACTAAGGGAGTTATTTCCATGATCCCCAATTTGTCTCGGAAATATGAAAACTTTATTATGGACAGAGGCTTTGTCATGATATATGTTGTCTGCTCATCTGTGGGGATATAATGAAGCTTCACTTATCCTTCCTGGACTTTATCTCTAATAAAGTAGTATTTGATCTCAATGTGTTTCGACCATTCATGAAACATTGGGTGTTATGATAGCCTTATACAACTCTGATTGTCATAGTGTATTATGGTCGAATCTGGAACCTGATCAAACAATCCAGAAATCATCTTTCTTAGTCATATTGCTTATGTACATGCCTCACATGCTGCGATATATTTTTCTTTTGTTGTGCTAAGTGCGACAGAATTTTGTTTCCCGTTGCCCCAAGATATCATAGCGGAGCCCAAGATGAAATACATCCCTGAAGTACTCCTTCTGTCTTTTGCACTACCTGCCCAACCTGAATCTGTGAATCCATGAAGTTGTATATCATTGGATGCAGTATATCTTAAACCATATTTTAATGTCCCACGAATATATCTTATAGCATGCTTTGCAGTTATCCAATGTTCATGTCTAGGTTCCACCTGGAACTGGCTTAGTGTGTTTACGGCAAAGCAAATGTCTAGTCGAGTATTTACCAAATACATCAATGACCCAATCAATTGTCGATATAGAGATAGGTCTACTGGATCAGAATATGAGTCTCTTACTTTTCTTATATCTATGGTCATAGGAGTGTCCATGGATTTTCAATCCATCATTCCCAACTTCTGAAGAATCTTTATTGCATACTTTCCTTGTCTAAGGAATACTTCACCGCACTTTTTTCATACTTCTAGTCCCAAGTAATAATGCATGAGACCAAGATATTTCATATCGAACTTAGAAGCTAGTTCCTTTTTACATTGGATGATGAGAGACTCTTCACTTGTCAAGAATAGATCATCGACATAAAGAAGTAGAATCACATGTGCATTGTTCATGACTTTGTACTAAAGATTTGGATCTGCATGACTTTTTGAGAAACCAAGTCTCATTAGGTAGTTGTTTATTCTAGCATACCAAGCTCTTGAAGCTTTCTTGCATCCATATAAATCTTTCTTTATTCTGCAAACATGAGTGTCTCTGGAATGTAATTCAAACCCTTGAGGTTGTTCAATGTATACTTCTTCTTCGATTGTTCCATTGAGGAAAGTTGTTTTTACATCCATCTGATGTAAACTCCATCCTATGGAAGCGGCAAGAGACATGATAGCTCTAATGGAAGTATATCTGGAAACATGAGCAAATGTTTCGTCATAGTCTTATTCCACCTTCTGGGAGAACCCTCTAGCTACGAACCTTGATTTATATTTTTCCACACTTCCGTCTGTTGCATGTTTGATCTTATAGACCCATTTTGAAGTTACTACTGATTTTTCTTTAGGTCTAGGCACAATTTCCCATATATTATTTTTCATGATGGACTGGTGTTCTTCTGTCGTGGCTTATTTCCATTGTTTCTTCTGGACTACCTCTTCAAATGTGGTAGGTTCTTCATCTAGAATCTTTTTCATACATGTTGCATAGTTGGAGAATCTCTTGGGCTTCTTAATTTTTTTGAAAGTCCCACTTGGAGCTTTGAGTCTTTCTACTTCTTGTAGGGTAGCTTCAAGCCAAGTTGATCATTTCTTGGTTTTGGGTACATTGTATGAATCAATAGTTTCACATGGTTGCATCGGATGATCAAGTTGTTCTTTTTCTTCATTATGACTTTCTGGACGATATTTGCTTTCTTCAATAGGCTCTTCATACTCTTCTTCTTCTATAGTTTCTTTTATGGAGTTTTTCAAAGCCATCTTTTCATTGAAAGTTACATCTCTGCTAACTTCAATCTTATGTTGTTCTAGGATATATATTCTATAGGCCTTGGATGATTCACTATATCCCATGAATATTTCCTTCTTTCCTGATGGTTCTAATTTATTCCTTTTATCCTTGGGAATGTGAAAGTAAACAGGGCATCCAAAGATTCTTAGGTGTTCCACATTAGGTTTCTTTCCTAAGAAGGCTTCTATTGTAGTCATATCCTTCAATATGTGGTGAAGACTTATGTTATGAACATATATTGTTGCCATGGTCGCTTCTCCCCATAGATACATAGATAGACCTTGATCGTTCAATAATGCCTTCACAGATTCTTCAATAGATCTGTTCTTTCTTTCTGCTACACCATTTTGTTGATGATTATGAGGAACAGTTATCCCCCTCCTAACCCCTGTCGATTTGCAAAAGGAAACAAATTCCTTGGATGTATATTCTCCTCCATTATCTGTTCTCAAAGTCTTGATTTTCTTGTTTGTGAGGTTCTCTATCTCTGCCTTGAATTATTGAAACTTGTTGAATACTTTGTCCTTTGTCTTCAAGAGATATAGCCAAGTCTTTCTTGAGTTATATGAATATTACATAGTAAAGAGAACCTCCTAGAGATTTGATTGGCATCGGACCGCAGACATCTGAATGTATTAGATCTAGAATATCTTTAGATCTATTATTGTTACTTGGGAATGGTTTCTTGATATTCTTGCCAAGAGCACATCCTTTGCAAATTCCTCCATGTGTAGACTGTAATTCAGGTATTCCTTCAAACATATTTTTGAGGAAGGGTAATGCTTGATAGTTGATATGAGCATACCTTCTATGTCAAAGTTCATTGGGATTGACTTCATCATGTATAAGGGCTTCATCATTTTTTTCTAGTAGTCTGTATAGTCTTCCTTCATGGGTTCCAATAACTCTAGCATTTTCTATGTTGGAGTCTCTAGGCCAAGATAACACTTTTCCATCTACAAAAGATATTATGTTTCCTTTGTCTTCTAGGAAAGATATGGATACAAGATTCTTTTCTAAACCAAGTACATATAAGACATTGCTCAAATGAACATCGTTACCTGTTTTCAACTTGACAGAGGCTTGACCAAATCCTTCGACTAGGTAAGTGTTTTTGTCTCCAAGCTCTACCTTGTATGATGTCTTATTTTCATTTAGATTTGAGATTCTGGCTTGATCTCCTGTCATATGTCTAGAAGCTCCGTTGTCAATAATCCACATGTCATCTTCAAGTGTTCCTGTGAGTGTTGAGTAGTGTAGAAGACTTGTCTTTTCCTTCATTACTTTGGTTGACTGATGGTTGGTCAAGATTTGACCCAAAATTTCAATATTGATGTTTCTACCTTCTGAGAGTGCCAAGAGGTGCGTTGAAATAAGGCGCACTTAAATATCTTCTCCTTGAGTAAGGTGCTCCATCATAAGGTGTTGGATAAGGGTTTTAGGGTTTCTGCAACTGCACCTGCTAGTAACCCTAGCGACAGTGTTTTAGTAACTGAGCAAATCCTCCCAATATATCTTCCAGCAGTTAGATAGTCTGAAGATAGCGTGGGCCCATAACCTGTTAGAATATTGGATGTGCTCATTTAGCCATAGACAATACAGAAATATTGTCACCCAACCATAGGCACTAATGCCACCCCCGAGCACCTTGAGCTTGACAGAGAGAATAATTATGGTAGCAAATAAATAGTCAACCAAGGATAATGCACCAAGAAAAGATAACTAAGACTGATCAGAGAGTTCAACCCAGAAAGACCGAAACTATAGAATTCAAAACTGGTGGCAGCAACTCCTCCAAGACTTGCACACAAAACTGGCCAAATGTAGTGCGCACGAGTGTGCTTCTACAATTCTGAGAATTCTGGCTAAAATGAAGACTAGCCTCCTATAATTATACTGCTTTTGCCAGACTGCCTGGTCCGACTTCTCATTCTGGGTGCTAATTACTTAGTATTGATTATCTCCTTTAGTCGGCATTTGTTCTAGGGTTATATTCAATTCTTTTCTTTCTTGTGGAATATTCTAATATTATTAAAGGTCACAAATGGAAGTTAATACCTCCCACAGATACCATAATATCAACACTAAGCAATTGTGCTCCACGCTCGGGCACACAGGGTACTATCGCAAGTTCATCAGAAGATATGCAAACATTACTGCACCCCTAGAAAATCTATTGAAAAAGGATGAAATGTTCCAATGGACCTCAGAATGTGATAAAGCGTTCAAGACCCTAAAGGAGAAGCTCAACACAACACCGATTCTGATATTCCCAAATTGGGAAAATGAATTTCATGTCCACGTATATTCTTTAGGCATTTCCTTAGGAGATATCTTAGTGCAACCAAGGGATGGAGCCATGGATCATCCTATCTATTTTGTGAGAAGGAAGTTATCGCAAGCTAAGCACAACTACACAACAACAGAAAGGGAGGGTTTAGCCATGATTTATGCTTTGCATAAATTTAGACATTATTTGTTAAGTTCTCATTTTAAGTTATTTACTGATCATTTTGCATTGAAATATCTAGTTAACGAACCTGTGTTGGAAGGGAGAATTTGTAGATGGTTGCTATTGTTTCAGGAATTCTCTTTTGAAGTGATCATTAAGACTAGAAAATGCAACATAGGACCTGATCACATGTCTAGATTAGAGTCAGGGAAAACTGGAGGAGCAGTTGACGATCATCTCCCAAATGCAGATTTGTTATCTAGGTTGAGGCCATACCAGAGTATATAAAAGACATAGTAGTCTTCTTAAGTACATGATCCTGCCTAGAAACATACTCCGCAACCCAGAAATTCCATATGGTTGTTAGAGCAGTGGACTATCAATTAATTGCATGGAAACTATATAAATTGGGACAAGATAGCATCCTCAGAAGATGTATCTTGGACCATGAAAGACAATATCTACTATGGGAATTCCGCAGTGTAGTTGTGGTAGGTCATGTAGGAGGAAAGGTCACTGCGCAGAAATTTCTCCAAGCTAAACTTTGGTGGGCAATGCTCTTCAAGGATGAAAAGGTATATGTTAGATCATGTGATGTTTGTCAAAGAGTGGGTAAGTCGTCACGACAAGATGAATTACCACTTCAACTAGTTCATGCTTTGAAATCATTTGAGAAGTGGTCGGTTGACTTCATTGGACCGATCAACCCCACAACTAAACATTCAAAGTATAGGTACATTATTACCGCAACTAACTACCTTACATGTTGGGATGAGGCAACAGTTGTTCAGGACTGCTCGATCGATACTGTTGCTTTGCTCATTTTTTATAATATTATCACTCGATTTGGATGTCCTAGGAGTTTGACTAGTGATCGGGGAGATCATTTTATTAGTAGCACTATATCAAAGCTTACAACAAAGTTCTTGATCAAACATCACAAAATCAGCCTCTACCACCTGCAAGACAATGGAACAGTAGAAGAATTCAACAAGATTCTAGAGAGAGGGTTAATGAAGGTTTGTTGCGCAAACTAGGAAGATTGGGATGACAGAGTTCTAGCAATACTATGGGCTTACAGGACAACCACAAATAAACTCCATATCTACACATCATTTCAGCTATTTTATGGGAAAGAAGTTGTGGTTCCTACAGAATTCATCACTCTGAGTTTGTACATTGCACAGATCACACATATGTTGGAGGAAGAATCAGTTGCACAGAGAGTCATGGAGTTACAAGAACTCGAAGAGACCAGGTTTTTAGCAGAATTCCATCGGTCGGTTGAGAAAGAAAGGCAAAAATCTTGGCATCATAGGCACATTAAAACTAAAGTATTTGCGCAAGGTGACAAGTTCTTACTCTATGACAGTCGGTACCAGAAGCATCCTGGCAAGTTGCGCATGCATTGGTTGGGACCATTTATAGTTGCAGAGATCCGACCTTCAGAAGCAATCAGACTTGTGCAACTGGATGGTATGTTGTGGTCAGGATGGGTGAATGGTGCTCACCTAAAATCTTGTACGTCTCAGAACTGAGCCAAAAGGACTATTTATCTAGTCCGAAAGAGCATGTATAATAGTTAGATTTGAGTTTTCTGTAATTTTTGTAAATTTAGTTAATAAAGTCGATGTGTGCAGTGTTGCACCGCGACATGTAGTTCATTTCTTTTTCTGTCTAAGTGTTATTTGATGCAGAACTGCTTACTCAAAGGCATAGGATCAGAAGCTTGAAGAACCCATTAATGACATTCATTAATATGGCGGGGACCCCTTTGTGGTCGGAGGGAGAATGAATCTGAATGCAATCTAAGTCCATGTGCCACACGAACCCAATCTAGTCACAACCTTTATTTCTATTACAGTACCCCGTCTGAATTTAGTTAAGCCATAAAGCCACGATACATGAAGATGTCATCGGTATTCACGTCAGGATTCCCATCCATCAAACGGAAAGGTGTGAAATTGGCCACGTCCATGTCCAACTTTCATAGTCAATGCCAGAATCACCCAATAGGATTTACCCCATTAACCCATCCTGTTGAACAACTTAGATCCAATTTGCGTCCATAGGGTCATGATGAACAACAGTTATTACTAAACTTACCAGCTAATCCCGAGTATAAGGATCTGAGAACTCGTCGTAGAACGCATTGTTTTCAGAGAGAAATTAGCAGTTTTCAAATTCTATAGAGAGAGCAACCCTGTGTATCCCTGAGACCCATATTTGTGACCACCAAGTCCTTTTTTCTATGTGGAATTTGATCATATCCATAACCCACAATGTCAAGAGATACAGGAATTTGAGGCGCCATGTCCAAAGACACAGTACCAGATGAGCCCTGCGACCCCCAAGTCGAGGTTGTGGGTGATCTCAAGGTGAAGGTGGAGCAGGTCAAACTCCTTGATCTTGTTGAGATTCAACAAGAAGATCTTAGTGAAAATTATGCACCTACACTAGGATGGAGCCTCAGGCTATTTTTAGGTGGAAGTCTGTTTTTAAATGATGAGAAAATTCTATTTATAGATGATGTCTATTTATAGATGGTGAGCAAATTCTATTTATAGATGTATGTCGACTATTATTATCCCTTAATAATAGTTGGAAAATAAATATTAATCTATTCTCAATGAGCACCTGAAAATAGTTAACTGAAGTGGAAAATCAGTTAGCTATAGGAAATTCGAGTTCAAAGGTTGAATGGTGGGACATGCAAGTCGAATTAGTTGTAACTGAGTGATTCGAAGTTGTAACAAAGTTATATGTGTAGTTATGTGAGTTGTGAAGTAGTTTAACTCAGTTAAGTGAGTTAAGCT
>JZKD02S0025369.1:7899-39117 GCA_000966675.3 Picea glauca | reverse complement strand
TATAGATGTATGTCGACTATTATTATCCCTTAATAATAGTTGGACAATAAATATTAATCTATTCTCAATTAGCACTTGGAAATAGTTAACTGAAGTGGAAAATCAGTTAGCTATACGAAATTCGAGTTCAAAGGTTGACTGGTGGGACATGCAAGTCGAATTAGTTGTAACTGAGTGACTCGAAGTTGTAACAGAGTTATATGTGTAGTTATGTGAGTTGTGAAGTAGTTTAACTCAGTTAAGTGAGTTAAGCTCAGTTGTACTAGTTGTAACTAAACTTACACTAGTGAGAGATCAGTGAATTAATTATTAATTAATTCAAAATCAGTGGTCTCACATGCCACTGAAGATTTACCATTGTTAACTACATGCTTGTCAGATCTAGTGGAGACCTAGTTGAGATGAAGGTGAAAGGGACAGCTTGATTATCAGTTGTGACTTTAGTGGGTGCACTCGTGCAACTACAAACGCATTGGATGTGCCCATGAGGATTGTGCAACCTAGGCAAGAGGAATTCATTCATTGCAGGGATTTCCATCAACAGGGATTGCGCAGAGGAGGCAGGTTGTCTGGAGGCAGTAAATTAGCACATGAATTTGTCGATTTTTGCATGACAGTGTGAGACGATTGTATATAGTACTAAGAGCTCTTGGATTAGATTTTTGTATGATATTGTTTCATGATCCATGATATATACATAATATATGATAGTGGGGTTTTTAGCTTTATGTTTTCCCGATAAAAACATGTGTTATGTGTTATGTGTGATTGATCTTTCTTCTTGATATTGCAATTGGCGATCATGTTTTAAATTCCTCAAGGATATTTGTAGAAGCGATTATGTATTTAAAAGTGGCATATAATTGTTAGATCAGGAAAATCCAGGCAATACATAATTTGTATTAAAATTTCTACAGATCTTGACTTAACAGATCTAGTCTTGTTCCCCCTGATGAACATAGACGTCTTCTGGAGTATTTCTCTAGATGCGTTGGTGGGCATGAAGTTCGTGCCAAAGCCTGAATTTATCAACCTATTCAACTCTACTATCATGAACCTCAGAGACCTACCAGTGTTCGGTACCACTAGTGATGTTGCGCGGTGCACCAAATTCCTGATCAGTAGGGTGCACGACTGAAGTCTCTAGTTGGATAGGCGGTATCCAATCCATGCCGAAGACATCCATCATCTTATTGGATTGTCCCTTGAGGGCGAGGACATGTCTAAAGGATTCCAAAGTCCCAGTAAGCACGGAAAAAATAAAGGGGAGCCCAGCCTCTATGAAAGGTTCCACACTTAGAGGGGGGTTGCATAGCCAAAATTGACCTGATACTACCAGAGACAGTCAGGACTGGCTGCTACATCATAGCCAACAAGGTTATGAGGTCATATTACAAGGGAGAATGCACACTAGATGCATTATCAGTAGCGGATTTTTGCGCCAATGGCGCCATATTCAATTGGTGTAGTTACATGTTGGAGGAACTACTCGTGGCTTGCGAGGAAGCCTAGGAGAAGGGAGGCACCTTCACATATGGATACTTGTTGCTGGCGTTCACAATGCTAAAGTGGACGCCACCTGCTGGAAGACCGTTGGCGCTAACAGACAAGGGGTTCCTTGCAAAGATGTTTGATCCCTGGCATTCCAGGGCGGACTCGAAGAACACAGCCTTCAACAACATGGCGTTCTCCAAGTGGCATAACGGTCTAATCGACGCAACGCAGAGGTTGCGCATTCCACAGGAATTCCCCAATTGCAACACGAGGAACATTGCCTTCAATATGAACTGACACCATACGATTGTATGGTCGAGGCATGCCAATAGAGAATACTTCCATTCGAGGATGTTGTCATTCTACCTAGATGAGGAGGCCTTCGATAGAGAGGTAATGTCGTGGTCAGGAGTTAAACGCAACCCGCTCAAGTAGGGGATGCACTACGTTATGCCCGTCGAGCTGCTGAAAAAGAAGGGTAAATAAGAAGGTGTAGGACAGAGCTTAGGCTCAGAGCCGCAGAAGAAAGAAGCTCTAGCACAGTTAGACTCTGAAGAGCAGGAGACGCAACCATTAGAGAGAAAGAAGAGGACGTTGTCGGTGTTCCCACAGCTGCCAGAGCAAGCCCTGTTGACAGGTAAGGATGTAACAAGATCTTGAGCGTTGCATTCATCACCGAACCAGTGTCTAAGAATCTCAGAACAGAGGTCTCGCCGAGCAAGGTTCTGAACCTCCAACCCATTTCATCCATCATCTCTCGCACTCACTCAGCAGTCAGAGCAACCCCAGTCATCCATATTCAGGACGACCCTGAGCCTAACACCCTTCCATCCACCTTCATCACTGAGCACCCTCCATCACCACCATAACCCCAGTCGCCACCCCCAAAAACCACCAGTCCACCCCAAATCATTGATCCAGAGTCGATGTAGCTCGATACCCTAGAACTACCAGAGCCAGAACTCCCATAAACAAGCCCAGAGTTTCCTGAGCAGAGACCAAAATTTTCTAGTCCAAATCCAGAAGTACCGGAGCAGAGACTGCAGCTCACTGGTCTGAAGTCGGACGCCCAAGACCAACAGATTGTGCCTTTTGTGTAGAAAAAGGACACTCAAACGGTAAAGGAGCTGCAAGCTCAAAGCCCCTAGCACATTTCCTCAACGACCAAGGTTGAGGGTGCCCAGGGAAGTGCAACTCCGGAAGCAGATGCAAGCAAAGAGAAGGAGCTACGAGAGGTTCAGAAGGAACCAGAGTCAACCTTTGGGTAGAGCGTGACATCCGCACAGGAACAGATGGAGTTGGTTCTTCAAAATCCTCAGCAGTGCGTAGAGTTGTTGGAGCTTTGCCTAGCTAGAATAGAGGTTATGACACTCCTACCATCAGCGTTAAGGTTGAGGCTTGTGCCTGGATCGCCGATAGGAGAGGAGGAGGTAGAGACCCCCTCATAACATTAAACGACCAATGGACTTCCACTATAGACTCGAGCACCCAGGGACGCAGCACCATCTTCTGTTGACCTTGCACAATGGTCAGCAACACACTTAGTTGGAATGATCAGAGCATCAACTGATCAACTGGAGCAGAGGCTCCAACAGGACAAAAGGTCTATTGAGATCGCAAGGGAGGAAGCGTTCATTGTGCAAGCATCTAGAAAACAAGAGGAACATGCAAAGATCCAAGTCGAGCACAGACTAGAAAGAGTCCAAGAAAATCTTGTTGAGGCATGGCCGGAGATTCGGAAGGTTGCACCCCAACTTCCCGAAGCCAGCGATGCAGGAGAACCAGAGCATCAAATTGAGTTGCTCCAAGGAGCATGGTCACAATTGGTCATTCACGCCGAGCATATGGAAGTGCAATTGCGGAAAATGCAGCAAGAAGCAGAGCAGTGGCCTCGGAAGTTGCAGGAGCAGATGGAGAATATAGTGTTGGAAGGCAACAATGCCCAAGCAGCACTACATAAGCGCACAACTGAGTGCACAAAGATTTTCAGGTAAGTCAGTGATTGGATGGGCATCATCGCTAGATGCAACCAGAATTTGGAGGATGTGCGCACTATAATCCAAGTGTTGAATGAAGAAGTTGTGGCTACGATGGATCCGTTGGAGAAACAACAGAAGTTTGACCAGATCCAGCAAGCAGACAATGAACTAAATGCCCTATTTGAGGCGCAATCCGTAGCTAAGAAGCAGTTGCGCAACTTATGGCATGTCATTCAAACAGTTTATATGTAGATGCATCAAGTCGATGCAACAATAGATTTTGAATGGAACTCGTTGGCCACATCCAAGTGCAAGGGATGTATTACAGAGGCGACCCAACAGTTCGTCGTCGAGACCTCACTCATGGAAGGATAAAGTTGGAAGCCTCCAAGAGGTGAAGAAGCGGGTCTTGGAGTTGGTCCTAGAGTTGGGCCCTTCGTTTGAAGAGGCAAAAGAAGAGCAAGCGTAATCAGAAGAGAAAAAGAAAGAGTAAAAGGAGGACAAAGAGAAACAACAGTTGCTCCTGGAAGCTGCGAAAGTGCCAAGTACTTGACTCGAGGGAGAGTCAAGGTTTGCAGTCGGACCCTGTTGGGCCGTTCGTTTTTTGATAAGGAGTTGCACAAGAAGGACTACAGTCCCAGTGTTGGCATAGTACAAGTTGTGCAAGCTACAGAAGAAGTTGGATAGCATAACAAGGAGAAGTAGCAGAAATCAGTTGTGAAAAGGACATCCCAACGCCAGCAAAGCAAAAGCAGTTGCAACAGAACAAGAAAGTGTGCAAGCCAAAGACAAAAGACACGACTTAGCTTATATATAGGGATGAATATAATTGTAAAAGGGTTGGTTGGTTGGTTGGTATCGCAAGTGTAAGGGTTGGTCATAATTGTTGTTGTCTATTTGCTGAGAAGTTGGATTTTGAGTTTTGGAATGTAATTTGTACATCATTTAGGGAATTAGAGCTCTACGACATGGGTCCAGAGCCAGGATTCTGTGACAGAGAATTACCTTGTATCTTTGAGGTTGTAATTGAGAAAGATATGAAGATAATATATGAGAAGGATCCAAAATTTCAAAATCCGTTGCGTCATTCTGTGTTTATACTATTGCATTGTATCTTTACAGTACTTTTTTATGTTTTCATAAGCTCCACATGATGTCTCTGTGTTTGAATGCTTTCCACAACCTAAGTAGCTTCAGTTCTTGCGCATACGAGTTCAGATATGTTATGTAGTTAGATGTCTTGCGCAAGATCATGATGAATCTTGAAGGTTCTGTGAACCCACCTAAGTATTCTCCTTGCCCTTTCCTATTCTTTTGTCTCAACAACGCTTCAGGTGAGACTTCTTCTCTTCAAAGGAGATGAAAATGCCAATGTTTTAGACTACGCGGTACCTTTTGTTGGTAACCTGAGAAGGACCCTAGTCTGATCAATCTTGCACCAACATGTTGCATGTATATATTTGTTGTTATTCTGCACTTGCAAATCGTTGTAGTAAATTAAATTAGTATCTAAATTGAAATTTCCATATGGCATAGCCCAGCTCGAGGATGAGGATGCTACACATGACAAGGTGGCATATGGGCACGATGAGTGTGTGTACACCTCCCCCTGTTTTCACCCCTTCCTAATGATATTTATTTCATTTTTAAGTTAAATAGTAATAATACATTTCATTCATATAAATGTGGAGAATTTTCTAATATAATTTAATAAAAAATAAAATATTTTTTAATTAATATAAAAATACCATTATTAAATTAAATAAATAATTTTCTAAATTTTCCAATATTTAACTAATTAATTAATTCATTCATTCACATCATTCACTGTCTGTAAAACAATGCAGAGTTTAGCAAAGCAAAATCATAGCAAAAATTTTCAGAAACTAACAATAGACCGACAAATTTAAATTACCCCTCCAACAGAATTTTTTATTTGCTGAATATCTTCCATTGTGAAAGTGGCAGAAGACATGACTTTAGGCATCCACTCCACTCCAGGAGGCCCCCGAATCGGCAACTCGCTATCGTCTATCCATTTCAATCTTAATAAACTGCTGATCAAATCGAGCAGTGTGCACCACATTATAAGCACAACGGTGAATAGCCGCTGGCATACATTATGAACTGTGAACCAATGGATTTGGGATTTCTGAGATTCTGGGAAGAGCTGTGTACATTCAGAAGTAGGACGGCTGCTATTATCAGCCCTGGTAGAGCAGGCAAACAATAAAGACATGAGAGAAGTTCCGTCTCCCAGCGTATGATGCAGATTGATAATAACTGTCGCTGATGCCGTGCTGGTCTTGTAGTTCAGAAAATGAAACTCCCAGAGAGGACGAGAAAGAGCAAGCCGCTTGAGGTGCATATCGGAAATATAGTCGTTCACATACTCATTGTACTCTTCAAGTCCGGGAGGAAAGTTGGGAACAAATACGTGATCATTCACATCCACTTCCGTTTTCTTCCACTGGGCAACTCCCTTGGCATCCTTCGTCTGCGACCACGGGAAAATGTTCCTGGTTAGTACAATATAGTAAAACAGGAACAGTTATGCCTGTGCATTCACAGATCACCCATTAATATAAAAAGTAGGAAAGAGTTGAATATATGATACCATAATGCAAGAGAATCGCGGGTTCTGAGGCAAGAGTATATCCCAGAGGGCTTGCTTGGCGTGAGAGACATCGATGGGCTGGTCGAACTCACAGATGGCATGCACACACGGTGAAAATTCTAAAGTGCTGAGAATGTACCCCATCGGACTTACAGGAGGTGTTAATTGGCAATTCATCTCCTGATATTCTGCCTCGGATCCACCCTGAAATCCCATGACCACCTGCTGAAATGAATTGGGTGGGTGAACAAGAAAGAATGTGGGGAAGAAACGGAGGCAAAACGTGCAATCTCCACGCCAAGGTTGGGCAGAAATGAAATGGATCAATGAATTTTATGGGGTGATTAGGTGGAAGCTATTTCCTATGTCGGTAGAGAGATATTGGTTTAACATTTAATTTTACACTACCCACTCCTCAGCATTCAATGTTACTACCAAGATGATCAGAATTTTATGGGGTGATTAGATGGAAGCTATTTCCTATGTCGGTAGAGAGATATTGGTTTAACATTTAATTTTACACTACCCACTCCTCAGCATTCAATGTTACTACCACTAGCATAGCCGCTAACTCGCGGCTGAGAACGCCGAAAGGGGTAATGTTTTAATATGATTAGGTAAATGTTAAAAAGTAAACAGGGTAACCGATGCATTCAGAAATACAAGGAAGTTATGAAGAGTAAATCACATTCATTGATTTAGGAGGACGACTAAGAATATGCCAGCATCTTCAATTGTTAACCACCAGATTAGAATTTTAGATTAAACACTGATTAATTGTGCTCATTATCAATAAGTGTACGCCTTTCGGCGTAAAGATGATCAGAAGATGTATCAACATTCAATACTGAATAGCAAAGCTTAACAGGATACTTATATATACAGCATTCAGCCGCATTCAATGCCACAAAGAAACCCATGCCCTATGGCTTATAGTATTTCACCCAGATCAACATCAAAATCGACGGCTACAAATTATCGTATCCCACTCCGATCGACATCAAAATCAACAGATCAGATGAAAGCATTCTTGGTCAAAACCGTCAACTAATAAGAAAACAAATTCATTTTGTATTATATTTGCAGCTCCTATAACGCGGAATAGCCATCCTGGCCCAACCGTCACCGTCGACTAGTAAGAAAACAAATTCATTTACGTGTTATATGAAGCTACGCTGGTTCTGTAAGACAGATTTTCAAATTTCGAATGGTGTAGTCGTTCATTGTGCTCCTTTTACTAAGATGGGATTCATCTTATTTTCATTATATGTTCAAAATTGGTAGGAATAGTGGCACCTCAAAGCACATCAACTTCAATGTGTCATGTGTCATGAGTAACAATTACCAGTTTAAGGCTGGGCATTGTTTTGCTGGAACATTTTTTATTAAAAAAATTACTCATTTAAATTTATTGTTAGATTCCTATTTTTTTATCCAAAACAATATTGGTTAATTGTTCAAATAGTTTACTAGTAAAATAGTTGGATGGAGGGGGTCTTATACACCAATTTGGTGTGTGGCTTGGCATGACCTTAAAAATAGATTATTATTATTATTATAAAAATTCCATAAAGTTGCATGTTGAAGTAACTCAAACAAAAGTTGCAATAACTCAAACAACATCTGTTTTATTCCAAAAATACTTGTCACAAAATATAGAAAATGTGGTTTTATGTATTGATAAAGTGTCACAGACCGGATCCCCTAAATACTATTAGGATGGTGGAGTGTGATGCAGGAGAATCGCAAGCAAGCACGAGTGGAGGACAGGATGTACACCAGCGCGCATTTTGAAGACATTTTAGATTTCAAAAGAAGAACATTAATGTAATAGCTGGAAGGATGTAATTGTTTTTAATATTTGGGGGATTGTAATATAGATCTTGAGCATTCGCTCTCATCTGTCGGTTGTGGACATTTGTTGTAAGAAATGTAAAGTAGTTGTAGTCTTTAATTTAGACAAGATAACTTAAAGTTGTAGGAGGGAAAAACTCAAGAAGACTCCCTCGTAGATATTGTATTGGATTGAAAAATTCTCATTGTAGAAGTTGTAGAGCAAGAGAGCATAGGAGAGTGGAGAAGAAAAAAGATTTAGAAGTTGTATGAGCAGATAGTTGTTGTTGTAGACCATGTATAGAAGCACTTGAATTAATATAAGAATGCTTTGATTCAATTGCCTGGTGTATTATGGTTACTGTATGCATCTATTGAATGGTATGTTTACAGTTTATTTTCAGTCTCTTTTATGCATTTGTTTCAATGCCATATGTATGTGGTTTCATGTTGAATGTATGAAGTCTGTGAGGAGAGTATGAGTTTCAATTGTTTCTCTTCCTGAGAATTCCTCCAAAGAGTGCAGTGAAAAGTCTGCAAGGGGTGCGTCGACGAGTTCTGAGTTTTACCTCAGAAAAGCTCAAGAGAGACAGCGTTAACTTATACCAGTAGAAGTGCAGGTAGAGCACATAGTCGTGCAAGGTGTGTGCAGGCTGAGGAGGGTCTTAGACTTTTCCAACCCAAGTGGGTGATTGAAGAACTTATGTCGCAAGGAGTGCACAAAGTTGGAGTTATTTGAATAACTAGAGGTTATTGTGGAAGCCGCAGGGAGTGCGTGCAGGATTTATTTGAATCCTTGAGTTTGTAGTGAGAACCAAGCTCGGGACGGATAAAGACTTGGAGAAGTTTAGAGGAAAGACGAGGTTTGAAGTCACCTCGTGGAATCAAGCTAAGAAGGGTTGATGCCGAGTCATTTGGCGAGGAGTCATCGAAAATCTCAACGAACTGTTGGAATTCTGGAGAGAAAAACTTCGATTTCCATGGACCGTCAGATCCAGTAGATCTACGAGGAGGATAAGGGTCAAGAGTCTTTCAACACTCGCAATCTCGGGAGATATAGTAGCCATAGATCTCGAGAAGAGATCTGACCGGTGATCCCTTCTGTGGGAAGGAGTGTGAGCCGTTGATTTGACACCCTAGAATATTGGGAAGTCGGGAGTTGGGAGAGTGAAGGAAGAAACTTTCGGAAGTCACGAGTCGTGAAATTCTGATTCACAAAGGAAGAATATGGAGTGTCGGATCATGGGAAACGAGGATCGTCGATCTGGCATAGTGGTCATCGCAAGTTCGCATTTCAGGAGAAAGGGGGAGAACTATTTCGCAAATTCCCGATACGTGAAGTCCCGAAACACTCGGGATCTAGACCCCAGGTCACAGCCAGAGGTCACATCAGTGAAGAATTAAAGGGGGGAGCTATGGATCATTAAGCCCTATTTCAGAGTTCGAGAGTTGGAGGAGTCAGAGTGACTCGCAATAGGAGTCCCGAAATCGCGAAGCGCGAAACGCCTTTTGGTAAGGTGTGTGGTCGCAGTCGGTGGTCACATGGGAGGAGCTTACACCTAATGCTTGTTCGCACAGGCGGGGTTTGTAAAAGGACCTATGGTTTATATGTATTGAGGTTCCAGCGTGGACCGAAGAGCCACTTCGGCTCAAAAAAATTGAAGATCTGTAGACCGAAAGGTCAGCAGTCTCTGCTGAGGTGGGGCTCTATGTCAGGTGGTATCAGAGCCCTCAACTATTGTTTTCTGTAAGCACGAGAAGACAGACGAAAATTGTGATTTAAATTCTACGTGAACTAATTTCAACAATGTCGCCAAGGAGACGTCTAGAAAGAATTTTACTCGATCCAGCCATGGAGAGGGAAATGAGAGAACTTTTTGCTCGATTGGATGCTATGGACACAACACAGAGACGAACACCTGATATTGGAGATATAAGCGAGGTTGAAAGCGAGAACGAAGAACGAGCTGAAGAAGTTGTAGCCGAAGATGCTGCAGAGGAATGTATGTTTAAAGTTGTTGCAAGGATAGGTGCCAGAGAAAAGATAGACATCCCGATGTATGAAGGCAACTTGGAAATTGAGGAGCTGCTAGATTTGTTTAGAGATCTAGACAAATACTTCGACTATGAGGATATCGAAGAAGATAAGAAGGTTAAGCACATTGTCACTAGACCGAAAGGACATGTAGCACTATGGTGGGATGAACTGTAGGCTAACAGGCATTGCAAAGGAAAACAAATAATTAAAAGATGGGATAGAATGGTAGTGAAGATGAAAGCCAAATTCATACCTAGAGATTATCAAATCAATCTGTTTCGAAGAATGCAGAATTTGAGACAGAAAAGGATGATAGTGAAGGAATACACTAAGGAGTTTTATAGATTAAACATCAAAGTTGGTCATCATGAGAGTGATGATGAAAAGGTCGCCAGATACATGAATGGCATGAGATATGAGATTCAGGATGAGATGAGCATGGTGACGATCAGAAATGTGGAAGATGCTTATCAAGTTGCTCTGAAGGCAGAATAAAAATTGGCCCGGAAGCAAGGTCAAAGGGGCAGAGGTAGAAGTCAGAGCAGAGGCAAAGAAATTGCCTAGGACAGAGTATAAAATCCCAAGGATGAAGAAAAGAAACCTCATAACCACCCAGAAAGGGGAGGAAGTTCGCAAGGAAGACAATATGCTGATAGGAACACCTTTCCTTGAGCAAGAGGAAGAGGCAGAGGAGGTGAAGTAAAGTGTTTTGTCTATGGAAAGATCGGACACAAATCTTGGGAACGTTTCGATAGAAAAAGGGATGAAGGAGGTGAAGCTCAAATTTCAGAAGCGCAAAGGCGAAATGTTAAGGCAGAAGATGCAGAAGGTGGAAGATCCTTAATGATGAGGAAAATTCTCTTGAAACCAGAGAAAGAGATGGAAAATCCAATCCAGAGGAACAATTTGTTTGGGACTGCTTGCAAGACCAAGGACAAAGTATGCAAGGTGATTGTTGATAGTGGAAGCACAGATAACTTAGTATCCACAGAGATGGTGGATAAGCTGGAATTGGAGACAGTTATACATCCAAGCCCGTATAAAGTTTTGTGGTTGCAAAAAGGACATTAGGTAACAGTCACTAAACAATGTTTAGTTGAATTTAAGATAGGGGGATATAGAGATGAGATTTTATGTGATGTAATTCCCATGGATGTCTGTCATCTTTTATTGGGGAGGCCTTGACAATATGCCAGAAATGTTGTTCATGATGGAAGAAAGAATATTTATACCTTAGATAAGAATGGTAGGAAGCATATGTTGCTGCCAATTGAAGACAAGAAGGTGAAAGCAAAAGCAAGAAATACTATACTTCTCATGAGTGGGAATGAACTTATGGATGAAGTCGGGAAAGAAGAAGAAATGTAGTTTGTTTTGGTAAGAAAACCTAGAGTCATCTTGACTAGTACCTCGATAGATGATCTACCTGAGGAAATTCAGGAACAGCTAGAGAATTTCCCTGATATAGTAGTGGATGATTTACCTTGTTTGTTTCTGCCCATCAAAAGTATAAGTTGTCACATTGATCTTATACTAGAAGCGATTTCTCCAAACAAAGCAACATACAGATTGACGCTACAAGAGAATGAAGAGGTTAAGAAGCAAGTCTAGGATTTGATGGACAAAGGGTTGATCAGAGAAAGCTTGATTCCATGTGTTGTACCAACAGTGTTAATTCCGAAAAAGGATGGTGGATGGAGAATGTGTACAGACTCTAGGTCTATAAACAAAATCACCATCAGATATAGGTTTCCTTTACCAAAGATGGATGACTTGATGCATTGCTTGAGTGGGGCAAAGTTTTTTTCAAAAATTGATTTGAAAAGTGGATATCACCATATTCGAATGAGGGAAGGTGATGAATGGAAGACATCATTCAAGACGAACGAAGGGTTGTATGAATGGATTGTCATACTGTTTGGCTTGATGAATGCACCAAGTACTTTCATGAGATCAATGAATGAAGTCTTGAAAGATTTCATTGTGAAGTTTGTAATTGTGTATCTTGATGATATATTGATCTTCAATAAGACTGAAGAAGAACATTTAAGACATTTAACTCTAGTGATGAGGAGGTTGCATCAAGAGAAATTGTTGATAAATCTGAAGAAGTAGTCTTTCATGAAGACAGAACTCATTTATTTAGGGTTTGTGATCTCTTTGAATGAGTTGAAGATGGATCCGGAGAAGGTAAAAGCAATCAAAGAATGGTCGTCGCCAAGGAATATATTTCAAGTCAGAATCTTCCATGGATTAGCCAGTTTTTATAGGAAGATCATAAGAAATTTTAATGGAATTTGTGCACCAATGATGGACACAGTCAATTAAAAAAAAAAAAAAAATTCATTGGACAGAGGAAGCCAAGAAAAGTTTCAAGTTGTTGAAGGAGAAGATAATTGAACAACCAAGTTTGGTTCTACCAGATTTTGGTAAGACATTTCAAGTGAGGTGTGACACAAGTGGATTTGCGATTGGATCAGTCTTGAGTCAGGATAATAGAAGAGTTGCATATTTCAGTGAGAAGTTGAATGAGGCCAAAATAAATTACTCCACTTATGATAAAGAGTTTTATGCAGTCATACAAGCGCTGAAGAAATGGAGGCACTACCTGGTTCCAAAAGAGTTTATTTTGTATAGCGACAATCAAGACTTACAGTTCATAACCAGACATGAGAAATTGAACCAGAAACATGCAAAATGGGTTGAGTTCATGCAGAAATTTACTTTTGTTATAAAGCACATTTCTGGAAATGCTAACAAGGTTGTTGATGCGTTGAGCATGATATGTTTGATTCTACAGGAGTTTCGAGTGAAGACCTTAGGTTTTGATAGCCTTAAGGAAATGTACAGAGATGATTCAGATTTCAAGGATACTTACGAAGCATGTGAGAACCCTGTTTTAAGAGACAGGAGCCAATGGATTTAGTATTTAATTCAGGATGGACTGCTATTCAAAGGAAATCAGTTGTGTATCCCGAAAATTTCTATGAGAGAAAACCTTTTGAAGGAAAATCATAGTGGGGGATTGGCTGGACATTTCGGCCATGACAAAACATTTGCGCAATTGAACAGTTTATATTATGGGCCATGAATGAGGACATATGTGTGAAATTTGTCAACGGATGTAAAATCTTCTAGCATGCAAAGGGGAAAAGACAGAATATTGAGTTGTATCAACCATTGCCAATACCAGAGAGGTCAGGGGACGTGGTAAACATGGATTTTGTGTTGGGACTGCCAAGGACACAAAGAAGGTGCAATTCCATATTTGTGATAGTCGATAGATTTTCCAAAATGGCACATTTTATTCCATGTCAGAAAACCAATGATGCAACACACATTGCAAATATGTTTTTCAAAGAAGTTGTCTAACTTCATGGTTTACCCGAGAGTATTGTTTCAGATAGAGATACCAAATTTGTTGGTCATTTCTGGAGGACACTATGAAAGAAGTTGGGGATGAATTTATCCTTTACCTCAGCATATCACCCTCAGACAGATGAACAAACTAAGGTAGTAAATTGAATTTTGGGGGACTTATTGAGGATTTTAGTAACTAAACATCACAGTCAGTGGAATCAGATTATTCCACAAGCGGAATTTGCATACAATGACTCACCTAATAGGAGTACAGGAAAATCCCATTTCAGATAATGTATGGAATGCAGCCAAGGGGAGTATCCAAGTTGAGAGACTTAGATTAGAATGATTTCAAGAGTGCCAGAGCGGAAGATTTTGTAGCAGAAATGCAGGAGCTCCACAGTAAGATTAAAGAGTGGTTGCAGAGTTCCAACTAGGAATACAAGTGTAGAGCAGATCAACACCAAAGAGAGATTCAATTCGAAGTGGGAGATTTAGTCTTAGCACATCTCAGAAAAGAAATATTCTGAAGGGGAACATATAACAAGATGAAGATGAAGAAGATAGGACCGTGTAAAATTTTTGAAGAATTTTGAGGCAAATGCTTATGAGATAGAATTGTCAGATGATGTGAGCATATCACCCATATTCAACATAGCAAATATGTATCCTTACAAAGAAAATGAAGCGAGAGGAGCAGAGAATCAAAAGGAAATTCAGTGGGTCAAACAAATGCTTGTAGCTGAAAAGCCACAGATGGAAAGGACACCCGATTGAAGATGTCAGTTGGGAAAGTGAAGCAGATATCCATAAACATGGACAAACGGTGCAGGAGCTCATGGACAGGCGTCCATGAATTTTTCAGCCAGAGGAGTATGATGCAGGGGCATCGCAAGAAAGCGCGAGTGGAGGACAGTTGGATATACACTAGCACGCATTTTGAAGACATTTTAGATTTCAAATGAAGAACATTAATGTAATAGCTGGAAGGATGTAATTGCTTTTAATATTTTGGGGATTGTAATACAGATCTTGAGCGTTCACCCTCATCTGTCGGTTGTGGACATTTGTTGTAATAAATGTAAAGTAGTTGTAGTCTTTAATTTAGACAAGATAGCTTAAGGTTGTAGGAGGGAAAAACTCAAGAAGACTCCCTCGTAGATATTGTATTGTATTGAAAAATTCTCATTGTAGAAGCTGCAGAGCAAGAGAGCATATGAGAGTGGAGAAGAACAAATATTTAGAAGTTGTATGAGCAGATAGTTGTTGTTGTTGTAGACCATGTACATAAGAACTTGAATTAATATAAGAATTCTTTGATTCAATTGCCTGGCATATTATGGTTATTGTATGCATCTATTGAATGGTATGTTTATAGTTTATTTTCAGTCTCGATTATGCATTTGTTTCAATGCCATATGTATGTGGTTTCATGTTGAATGTATGAAGTCTGTGAGGTGTTGGGTATGTGTTATATTATTTGGAAGAGTAGTAGTGTCTGAGCGTCTGTGTCGGGCGCGCAGGGGGGTTAGAGGGGGGGTAGAGCCCCCCGCGTGGGGGTTCGAGGGCAGCGCCCCTGAATTTTTTTTTTCAGGACGACATATTTCCACTGGGACGACATATTTCTGGGACGACATATTATCGGGACGACATATTTCCGGGACCACATGATATTAGGTGGTTTTTTGGCACATGGTTTTTTGCCGATGGTTTTCTATTTCCGGTTAAGGAATTAGGGTTTTGGACTAATCCAGGTCATTGGATTAGGTTTTTGGATGCCGCTGGCTCCTATATGTATATTGTATTGTAAACAATGTAACACAATGTATGAATATAATATATGTTGGTTTTCTCGGTTTGGGTTTCCAGGTGAAAAATATCTGTGTAATGTTTGTATTTTCCATTGTCTCTTTTCTGTTCTTTTCTGAATATCAGTTTGCAGTAGATATTGTACAAGGTTAGAATTTACATGAGGAGAGTATGAGTTTCAATTGTTTCTCTTTCTGAGAATTCCTGCAAAGAGTGCGGTGAAAAGTCCACAAGGGGTGCGTCAACAAGTTCTGAGTTTTACCTCAAAAAATCTTAGGAGAGACAGCGTTAACTTATACCAGTAGAAGTGCAAGTAGATCATAGAGTCGTGCAAGGTGTGTGCAGGCTGAGGAGGGTCTTAGACTTTTCCAACCCAAGTGGGTGATTGAAGAACTTATGTCGCAAGGAGTGCATAGAGTTGGAGTTGTTTCATTAACCAAAGGTTATTGTGGAAGCCGTAGGGAGTGCGTGCAGGATTTCCTTGAATCCTTGAGTTTGAAGCGAGAACCAAGATCAGGACAGATAAAGACTTGGAGAAGTTCAGAGGAAAGACAAGGTTTGAAGTCACCTCATGGAATCAAGATAAGAAGGGTTGGCACCGATTCATTTGGCGAGGAGTCATCGAAAATCTTGATGGATGGTTGGAATTCTGGAGGGAAAAATGCCTATTTCTATGGACCATCAGATCTAGTAGGTCTGTGAGGAGGATAAGGGTCGAGATTCTTTCAACACTCGCAAGCACAGGAGAGATAGTAGTCATTGATCTCAAGAAGAGATCTGACCGGTGATCCCTTCTATGGGAAGGAGTGCGAGACGTTGATTTGACACCCTGGAATATCGGGAAGTCGAGAGTCGAGAGAGTGAAGGAAGCTACTTTCGGAAGTCGTGAGTCGCGAAATTCCAATTCGTGAAGGAAGAATCTAGAGCATCGAATCACGGGAAAAAAGGACCGTCGATCTAGCATAGCACTCATTGCGAGTTCACATTTTGGGAGAAAGGGGGAGAACTGTTTCGCAAATTCCCGATACGTGAAGTCGTGAAACGCTCGGGAGTTGGACCCCAGGTTGCAGTTGGAGGTCACATCAGTGAAGAATTAAAGGGAGAAGCTAGGGATTGTTAAGCCCTATTTCAGAGTTCAGGAGTTGGAGGAGTCAGAGTGACTCGCAATAGTAGTCCTGAAATTGTGAAGTGCGAAATGCCTTTTGGTAAGGCGTTGTTGGCAACAGAAGTCACTCCTGGATTACAGCAGCAGCAAAGCCCGACGCCCATCAGTTTTTATGTCATGATAGTTTTAATGGGTGATCAAATGGGTAGAGACTCGGGAAGATATCACTCAAACTCAAGGACTGGGTCCAGCATGCGAGGAATAAAGGAGGTCTTGATCTAACTTTGGTCAGTGGGTTGATTTGAAAATGAGCAGGTTGAAGACTTGGTGAGAGGAGTGGACAAAATACCTCAGGCAATAGGCCTTTCAGTAATTTATTGAAGAAAAACTTTGAATGCGAGATCCTCTGGTTCAGATCTTCGAGGAACTAAGAGGGGGGACTTGACTAGATTCTCCAATTCCAAGTCGTTCAGCGCTAAGAAAATCACAGGGACCGATTAGAAACAATGCAACTGTTACAATGATCAAACTCTACATCATCCTATAACAATTACAACTCGACTGGATTCTCCAATTCCGAGCCATTCTAATACAGTGTAAACAAAGACACGAAAGAAAAACTGACATTCATAAGACAAGAAGTCTCAAGAGTCTAGACATAACCAAGAAAACAGTGCTTCATTAAAGTTTACCACCGGGAGCCTTGCTCAACCATCAATGCTTACAAAAATGGCAAAAATGCCTACATATACTCTTCCCCCTTTTTCCCAGCAGAGGCGTCTCAGGACTTTCAAGGTGTGGCGTCTCCTCAGTCAAATCTGGCCTGAACTCCTTTGTCAGACACCACCTTAACTCAACATGGCTCTTGCAGGGGGGACCTTCCCGCAAGGGTACCACAGGCTAATTTCTCCAGCCCTCCCATGCCTTCCATTTATGGCTTGAGCTGAGGTTTCAACTACCTCCATCCACCTTCATTTATTTTTTGCGAGGACCAAGATCGAGGTCGAGCTAAACTGGTCTCTAGAGGACGTGGTGATCCCCTTCTGCAGCTAAAACCGACACTTCAGCCCTTTGCATAGTTCTTTCTATCACCCCCAAGTGACCGCGGGCTGTGACCCTGTGCCTAGATTCAAAGGCACTTTCGGCATTTCACGTTTCGCGACTGGGAGGGGGCTTCTCCTTGTGTTTCAAAGTCGCGATGGGTGAAAAGGCAAAGAGCCTAATCGCACGCCAGGTGTCTCCTGTGGATGAACAGCTGAGGCTGCTTCACGATACTGCGGGCCCGCCTCTAGGCACTTTCGGCACTCCGGGGTTTGGGGTTTCGGGATGTGAGATGATGAGGGACTTTCACCCTTCGAACTCCCAACTACCGATATGCCGACTAGATCTCGCACTATGTGTCACGGGATCAGACGACCCAGATTCAGTCTCAGCATAAAGCCACTTTCTTTGACATTATACATCGGTCAACTTGCTAGCCCCGATATTCCGATGACCATTGATTTGCTGTTATGGATGGATTTGGGTTGCTGACATCGTAATTCCACCCGCCCGCTTGATTGGAAGCCTCAAAACGAGATTTTTTCCATGCTGCGCTCGGGCACTTCTCATGCGACTTGCAGACCTGAATACTTTTACACCTAGAACAAGAAATGTCGCTAACATTAGGCTCCATGGGGGATAGAGTCATCCCTGCGATGCTCTAAGAACTCATTCTGCAGTTTCAATGCCTTGTTGTTGGGCTATGGAGTCAGGCTCAAAACATCCCACTGCTGAAAATACAAGCTGAAAAATAAAAGCAACAAAATAAAGATACATGCTCAAAGGAGCTTATTTATATACAATCCTAAACTAATAAAACAGTTTACATGGGGCTAAGTGAAAGCAGACTTCCACCATAGCCAATCAAGTAACTTCCCGAAGGGAAGCTCTTTCTTTATGTCGATGATCACCAGTTGATGGTGTAACTGTGACAACAAAATGGCTACACTCTTCAACTTCTCCTCACTGGCTAAAGTTGAGATGAAATAGGGCGGCTCCAAGGCATAGGGGAAATGCCACTCCATGTACTCACTGACAGGATCATAGAATGAGTGGAAAATTTCAGAAAATTGGCGACAGGCAGCCTCCTCTGCTACGCAGTTGTTCTCATGTGGATGAATATCTCTGACAAGCACAAGTGAGTGGACAACTGTCGTAGGGTCACTGATCTCGAGCGGTGTCTTCTCGTTGATTGGCTCTGGATAGGAAAAGAAATGTGCGCTTAGCTGTTCTTCCGGTTCCTTTTCCTCTTCTTCTTGGCTCTCCCCTGGGTCAGATTCGTATTCATCATAAACAACCTCCCCAGGTAAATTATTTTCTTCCTCGTACTGCTTAGCATCTCCTAAAAGACTGAGATGGTTGATTTCCTCATGATGATTTTCCTTAGTGAGCAGAGGACAAGGTTCTGCGACATGCTCTTGGAAATCGAACATATCAAGCTCAGACTCTGATTTGTGACTGTCATAAGTGGGTTGGCTGCTATGATCAGCAAAAGGTGATGTGGGGTTTCACTGCTCCTCTTTCAGATAATCATCAAAGTCGGGGGGGAACAGAGCTTCTCCAACTTGTAGAAGTGGAACTATCCCCCACTCCTCCGTTTCGACCTCGAATGTAAACACATCATGGGAGATCTCGTGAAGGAAAAGAGAACAATCCTCTTCCATAACTACCTCTTCATCATTTTGATCTGAGACAACAAGCTCATCGGGGGCAAATGTTAATGCATTTACGAAATCTTCAATCATCTCCTTGAAAGAGTCATCTAGAACATCTTCCTTGGAGACTAGAAAATCCTCCCCATTGTCCTCAGATTCCAACCTTGCATGTTGGGCAGTGAGAGATTTCGCCTGCTCTATCAGTTCACTCAGAGCATCTTCTTCCCCCAGTCTTCTATCCTTATAGCCCTCATCATCACAACCTTCATCAGACATAATCATATCTGGGAGGATTTATTCTTCTTGGCTCTCTCATGGGTCAGATTCATAATGACCATAAACAGGACCCATGGGAAAGCTTTGTTCATAATCGCCTTCAGTAGAGATGCTAAGGGCCTCTGCTTCAAAGGATGGGAAATCCTCAGCACATTGTTTAGCTTCCCACCTGTCAAGTCTGGCAGTGATAGATTTTACCAGCTCCATAACTTCGCCTGAAGCATCTTCTTCCTCCTTGGGATCTTCATAATCATCCATTGTAGAGATACCAAAATCCTTTGTACATCACTCAGCTTCCTACCTGTCAAGTCTGGCAGTGATAGATTTTACCAACTCCATAACTTCGCCCGGAGTAGACGAATGGGGAGGAGAAATGACTGATTTTTGATCTAGGTCATCAGGATCATCCTCATAGCCTACATAAGAGACATCTCTATCTCGTATACATTTGTTGTAGTATCCCTCACAACAGCTATGAAAAATCAACTCAGAGGGATAAAGCTCCTGATAATAGGCAGTGAACGCTGCATGGAATTCACTGAGTGAAGAAATGCTAGCAGGGGGTAAAGAATGATACCATTTACGTGAATCCCCTACTAACGAGAACATGAACATCTTTAGTAATACATCCTCATGATGTATCTCCCACTGACGCATGAGTTCATGAAACTCGTTGAAGTGCTGAGCAGGGTTGTCCCCTTCACATTTTCCAAATCTGGGAAAATAATCGCCCCATTCATTCAGAGAGGGGACAACATTAGGAAAACCAGGAATAGCAGAAAAATCAAAAGGAGAAAACCTGCGAGCCAAGATCTTCTCCATCTGAACCAGTGGAGTCGCCAATCGATCCTCGAATCATTGAGTTGCCAGGTGAAAGATGCGCAGCTTCGAATGTGTCTGGTCCTTGTTCACCATCAAAGGCCAGATCCTTACGTTGTTGTTACCCTAGGAAGCTTCTCAGGCTGAGAAAGCAACTGCTGAAACCATCTCGAGAAAGCTCCTTAGGGTCAGCTTTCAGGTGTGCTAACAGTAGCCACAATTGAAACAGTGATGTGGAAACCCTGGAGTCACCACAGTGGAGTCGCCAGGTGCATAGTAGCAATCTTTAAGGGCTCTGATGTCTGATGCACCTTCAGAATCAGAGGCTCAATGTCGTTCTGCCTAGGGAAAATCTTCAACTTCGTCCCCGACAACGGCGCAATAAATGTTGGCGATGGAAGTCACTCCTGGATTGCAGCAGGAGCAGAGCCCGACGCCCATCAGTTTTTATGTCACGATAGTTTTAATGGGTGATCAAATGGGTAGAGACTCGGGAAGATATCACTCAAACTCAGGGATTGGGTCCGTCATGCGAGGAATAAAGGAGGTCTTGATCTAACTTCAGTCAGTGGGTTGATTTGAAAATGAGCAAGTTGAAGACTTGGTGAGAGGAGTGGACAAACTACCTCAGGCAACAGGCCTTTCAGTAATTTGTAGAAGAAAAACTCTGAATGTGAGATCCTCTGGTTCAGAGATTCAAGGAACTGAGAGGGGGGACTTGACTGGATTCTCCAATTCCAAGTCGTTCAACGCTAAGAAAATCACAGGGATTAGAAACAATGCAACTATTACAGTGATCAAACTCTACATCATCCTATAACAGTTACAACTCGACTGGATTCTCCAATTCCGATCCGTTCTAATACAGTGTAAATAAAGATGTGAAATAAAAACTGACATTCATAAGACAAGAAGTCTCAAGAGTCCAGACATAACCAAGAAAATAGTGCTTCATTAAAGTCTACCACCGGGAGCCTTGATCAACCATCGATGCTTACAAAAATGGAAAAAATGCCTACATATACTCTTTCCCCTTTTTCCCAACAGAGGCATCTCAGGACTTTCAAGGTGTGGCGTCTCCTCAGTCAAATCTAGCCTGAACTCCTTTGTCAGACGCCACCTTAACTCAGCATGGCTCTTGCAGGGGGGACCTACCCACAAGGGTACCATGGGCTAATTTCTCCAGGCCTCCCATAGCTTCCATTTATGGCTCAAGCTGAGGTTTCAACTACCTCCATCCACCTTCATTTATTTTTAGCGAGGACCAAGATCAAGGTCAAGCTGAACTGGTCTCTGGAGGACGCGGTGATCCCTTTCTGTAGCTAAACCCGACACTTTGGCCCTTTGCGCAGTTCTTTCTATCGCCCCCAAGTGACCGCAGGCTGTGACCCTGTGCCTAGATTCAAAGGCGCTTTTGGCATTTCGCATTTCGCGGCTAGGAGGGGGCTGCTCCTTATGTTCAAAGTTGCGATGGGAAAAAAGGCAAAGAGCCTAATCACGCGCCAGGTGTCTCCTATGGATGAACAACTGAGGCTGCTTCGCGATACTGCGGGCCCACCTTTGGGCACTTTTCGGTACTCCAAGGTTCGGGGTTTCAGGATGTGAGATGATGAGGGACTTTCACCCTTCGAACTCCTGACTGTCGATATGCCGACTAGATCTCACACTATGTGTCGCAGGATCGGATGACCCAGATTCAGTCTCAGCATAAAGACACTTTCTTTGACGTTATACATCGGTCAACTTGCTAGCCATGATATTCTGATGACCGTTGATCTTCTCTTATGGATGGATCCGGGTTGCTGACATCGTAATTCCACCCGCCCACTTGATTGGAAGCCTCAAAACGAGACTTTTTCCATGCTGCGCTCGGGCGCTTCTCGTGCGACTTGCAGACCCGAATACTTTTGCGCCTAGAACAAGAAATGTCGCTAACAGGTGCATGGTCACAGCCGGTGATCACATGGGAGGAGATTACACCTAGTACTTGTTCGCACAGGCAAGGTTTGTAAAAGGACCTATTGTTTATATGTATTGAGGTTCCAGCGTGGACCAAAGAGCCACCTCGGCTCAGAAAAGTTGAAGATCCGTAGACCATGAGGTCAGTATTCCCTGTTGAGGTGGGGCTCTGCATCAGAGTGCTTCAAAATTTCTTTTATTTGAGTTGAGTCAATGTTCTTATATCAATCAGTCGTGTCTCTGGATTTTAAACCTAAATTAAGAAAGTAGTAATTTTGTTTTTAGAGTTACATATGGAATTCTCATCAACCAAGAATTTTTAAAAAGATTGGGTGTCTTAATTTAAAAGCCACATGTAAATTCCCTTAGTGACAGATAATTTTCTTTTGGTTTTCCATATAGAAGTGAATTTAGGGCATCGATGAGTCTCATCGCTAAAATTTTGACTTGAATTATAACTTAAATCGACAAATTCAATTGCACAAATTCTCTAAATTTTCTCTATAGCGTCACTCTAGATGAGGATGCAATCAATGCCATGCAACCACTTGGATTTTCTAGGGTTGTAAGTGATCAATTTCATATAACTATCTCAGAAAGAACTTCCAGAGGTTTACTTCTAGTGAAAATGGTTTTTCTTTACTATGTTTTTATGACCATTATATTTAGACAGAATAGAAAATAAAACAAAGATAATATAAATAAGTGAATGGCATAATAAATTTTTCCAAGTATATAGTAAATTGCTACTCATATATGAAATCACAAATTTTTATGAAAATAAAATACAATAGAAGGCAAATTGTATTATCATCACTAATTCATTGCAAGAAATTTTGATATAGATGCATTAGTAGAGAGAGCATTTGATTGAAAAAGAGTAGCCTGCTTTTCATTCCAAGTTGTACAGAAGAAATGATTCACTTAATTCGACAAGATCTCTACATGTATCTTCAAATCTTGGCCTACTAGCGAAATCGGTACGGGGTACTTCTAAGAGGGTGGATTTGGTAAAATTAAACCTCGAAATATTCTAATTCAGATCCTCCACATGGTGTTGACATTGAATTGGAAAGTCAAATTTGAGAAGTGGTTTAGAAAACTACTAGTAAATGTAGATAGGTTCCACTGAGCATGGAATAAAGGGCACTATATTCATTTGGAGGTTACCATTGTGGCATCTTTGGATACATGGCTCAACAAGTGGCCACTGTAAAGGGCACTATATTCATTTGGAGGTTACCATTGTGGCATCTTTGGATACACGGCTCAACAAGAGGCCACTAGGAAGATCTACTGGAAGAAACAATGGGTGATTATTGGTGGTTTAAAGAATTGGAGTATTCAAAGGATTAGAATAAAATCCTAGAGGATATTATTGGTGGTCCGGTACATTATATGGATCCTTTATAATCATTGTTGTTTTCCTTGAAGCATATTGGCATGTAATATTTGCAGTAATCTATGAACTTTTTGGTCCTAAGTATTACTCTACTCTATATAAGTTTAGGGGAGTTGTAAGTCCGCTTGGATCATACCTTCTCTCTATGAAGGTGGTCGGATATCTATACGACAAAGAAGCAAGAATGCAACATACCCTTTGAGGCATGCAGGTATTAGTTACCTTTGCTTAGCATCCCAACCATCAACTAAGATGTGATGAATCCTACCGTTTTGAGTCTCTTATCTCCTGTGTGAAATAAGATTGATTCCCTCACATATACACATTTTCACCCCATAAATAAACCAGGCATAAGATTGACTACGTCATGTATACACATTATTTTCTTGGAGGTGGTATAAATTTGACAACATATTATTGGATGGGGTAGCTAAGTTGAATCTAATTGAATTGAAAACTAAGATCAGATCAGATCTTGGATCTTCTTGGAAGTAGTGCTGAAATCTTATCTCATTGGATTTGACACAGATTATCATGATGAGAAGTTGAAGGACATATGGAATTTTTTAACAGCAAAGATAGATGGTAGTTTTCAATTCATTTTGGACAACTGTGCACTCAAATTATATGATCTTCCATTCCATATTTGCAACAACAATCACCAATGGTTATAGTATGGGGTTAGGGCTTTCAAACCAACAAAGCCTAAGATAAAACTAACAAAAAACCTTTCAATAGTTTTTGCATCGGAAAACCATCCACTATAAAACATGCAAGTTGTTGTCATTCTTTGGTTACCACTATAAGCAATAGAGACTCTTGAGATAATCTACCATGGGACTGAAAGGCTATGACTAGGGAGGTGTGTTAGCTTTTAAAATGATTAAAAACACTAATTTATGGTTTTCAATGTTTTTCAGAAACAACTATCTTTTTATATTTGTTACAAATGAAAGTTAGTGATTGTTACCATATCTTACATTATTTATGCATATTGGTCATTGGACTAACTTTCAATATGTCATATCTCCTTAATTTCAAGATGTTGGATCTTAGAAATCACATGAGAGAATAAAGGGAAATGTGAGATATGTATATTTGGTCTGAAATTGGCAATGAAGAATGCCCACATCTAGCGGTCTCAAAAGTCAATTTCAATGAAACAAGATTCGTTTTTAGATAATTAGACTAGTTTGGATAAAGTGGTGTAGATAATTAGTGTCAGGAATCAAGATGCATTGATTTACATATTTTAAGCAAGCTTCATGAACCCTCAAACACGGATATAAGGAGAAGTAGTGGTAGGATTTTAGATTTTGAAAAATTGATTTCATAAGTTTCACATACATATTTAGCATCTGCAATATCTTTCAAAATGGAGTCTAGGATCACATATTCTATTCCCTCTAGTGAGAGAGTTAGGATCATATATGAACCTAGACATAAATGTATATATTTAAAAAAAAAAATTGCAATTATTTAAGGGAGGGGTTATTTTAATGGGAGGGTCATCTATAAGCCTTTGTCGTATGTCCACCTCCGATGAAAATATGTCACCTTGATCCACTTGTCATATGTGTCATCATCTCATCCACCTATCCTCTAAGCCCAACCAGTTATTGGCCTTCCCAATGTCATCACACTTCCCAATACTATAGCACTAAAGGCCTATGTGATCATCTGAGTCTCCCCAATACCCCAAGAAACAATAGGGGGAATCCTATGAGGGATATGATGAATATATTATCATGGTCTCTATGTATAAATATTTTTTGGGATTCGATCCCTATACCTACATCTCGCATTGTAAGGTTTGTGGACTCTCCAATTTTCCCTAAGACTTTAAAATTGTGACTCTATCTTAGTGCTCGTGGAGATCCTGTTAACTGGTTCTTCACAAGGAAAATCCATGATGATTGAGGGATGGAACGTGCATGTTGCACTAGCTTTAGTACAAGTGAATTATATAGGTTATTACGTCATAACAAAAATGGCACTTATAGTAGGAATGAATCAAGCAGTTTTGTGTGTCTTTCAAGACCTCCTCGTTATGTTGTTGTTTATCCCTATTACCTATTGGAAAGAAAAGTAACATCAAATCCTTGATCGATTCTTTAAAGGGATAGGTTCTCTACCAATTTCATCATCTATTTGAGGCCTCATGCAACATGCCAATTTTCCCTTGTAAGACCCTATTAGAAATAGTCACATCCACAACCACATGTCATATTGTGTGCCGCATGACTCATTATTTGTGTGGTTCACGATTTGAATCTACAGATGGCCACAACCGCTTCTCTTATTTCAAAGGCTCTCCTTAAATCCCTTCACCTACTTTGATTTTCTCCATAGTTGTTTGGGGAAATTTCACATAGTCTATGTCGGCTCTATGAAATGATAGAAGGAGGGTTTTGGTTACAGCAAGACCACCATCAATTTCCATGGAAAAGGGATCTCATTCCTAGGATATGTTAGCTAGCTAAGTGCCTCGTGCTGCTAAAACTCCTATCATTTTAGAGGTTGCATGTATAAATTCCCCTACCTATCTTAAGTTTATTCATTGTTCCACTGTTGTGTCTTGAATATCCAATGTCTCACGAGAATATCCGATTTATTTCTTTTTTACATTTTTCTTTTCTTTTGTTGAAGTTTATCAAGGCAACTTGTCTGACCTAAATAAAAAATTTGGTTGCTCGTTATCTAAATCTTAGACTCGTGGAGATTCAAATACTAACTAAAAATATATACAATTGTCTTATATAGAGCCAAAAACATTGATTGAAATTGCACTCTTATCCACTTCCATTGCTTTCCACAAAGCCAGACAGTGGCACTACTTTCTCGTTCGAATACAAAACATTCATAAAAAAAACACACAATTAGATTAAGGAAGTGCAATATCAGGGAACCAATCACACAATTGTATTATGTGGTCTTGGTGAAAAACAAGGATGGACAGATGATGGGTTTGATATGTGCTTCTTTACTATGAGACACTCTTTTCAAAATCCATACATTTCAAATATGAAGGAAACCACCATATTTTATGTTTTTGTTTTGTACTTGATCTTACAATCACAATTTCCTTCTAAGGAGTGATCTGATACACCTTTTTTTTAGAGTTTTACTTCCTTCAAATTATGTGATATTGGTTTAATTATAGGCATTATAGGTTCAAGAGAAAGAAGGTGCATTGTATCTAAGAACTTCCTCAAGCATTCTTCAAGACTTGAGAAAATGTGTCCCATTGTTAAGATTCTCCCTTGGCATTGTGGTGAAATCTCATTCACTCTTTGGAAATATCCATGCAGAACAAGAGTCATGTACTCTATCAAATTAAGCAATAATGTATGCCTCATCATGTTAAAGTAGGATTATGTTACAGTTGTGCCTTCATGATAATGTTCATTGCTCCTGCAGTTTTCTGCATGGCCACTTTCCCACTACAACACGGTTTATTTTGGTTAATTTTTTCATTGGCTTCTCAATGTCAACATTTGTTTCATGCCAATTTTGGATGAGCTCCATGTTCAACATCAAGATTGTAGGGCTGGAAAATGGGATGGTAGGAGGGGAAACACATCTAATAGTGTCTCTCGTCTATGCGTTGTTCCATAAGAGATCTAGTTCCACACCTTTCATAGCTTAACGCATTTCACTCTTCATTACCTGGATTCACGATGTGTAAAAATTTTGCTTGTGAGCACTAAACCATAGAGAGAACATATTTATAAAATGTAAGTATTTTTTTGTCTTCCAAAGCTATTTCTATTTGAACCTAAAGTTTATTTTCCATAATTCTCCATTAAAAACATTGTAATACTATGTAAATGCTATTATATGTGGTGGTTGTTTTAATTTCCTTTGTGATGATTAAAATATTAAACAAGAAAACTATGCAGATTGACACATACATAATAAAAAGTTTTTAAAAGTTAAATAAGATTTGAATATTGTTAAAAAAAATTATTGTAAATTGAATATGAAAATCTGTCATCTTAACACTAAGTTGAAAATCTCCATCTAGATGTCATTTGGAACTATGACTATGATTCTTTTGAGTTTTAATGTCTTGTACAAAAGTATCTCAAAATATGTGAGAGGAATGTGAGGTCTCCCACTTATATCCATAAAGAAGGAGAAATACTTTAATTCAAGTTACCATACCAAGAGTTAACTCCTACCAAATACTGAGAACTTTGGAATTCCCCAAAAATAAATGGATCTATCTAATCTATGCCTCTAATTATTTTTGTAACTTGCCAAAACTGAGACGTTTGGAATTCCCAAAAAATAAATGGATGCATCTAATCTATGCCTCTAATTTTTTGTATCTTGCTAAAACTGAGGCGTTTCATGACCATTCCAATAGTTTTGGTATACAGGGCAGGGAAGCGATAAAACATTAAATTAAGTTTAATTTTTCCAACCAAGGAATCATCAAGGCACCATCGATTAGCAAGCCCCGTCCTCTTTTAAATTGGCTATATGTCGTTCTCAATATATTTCAGTTTTAATCAAACTTAATTAAAATTCAGTTCAACTTCATGGTAGAGGATGCCCCAAGTTCATTAAAATTCACTTCAACTTCATGGTAGAGGATCTTAATAGGTTAAGACAAATACAGATCTTGCAAGATAGCATCATAAATATGGGATTGAGTTCGACGAAATAAAGACAAACCAATTAAAGGGATGATGACCACATATCAATGTTCGATAGGTCGTGGATAGACGACGAAAAATTGAGAAATACCTCCCCCTTAAAAGGACAACTTCGATGTAATTATTTACTCGAGAATGACATAATTCAAAATATGTATCAACCCAACAATAGTCAAATTTCCCATAACTCTTTCCAAACTATTATTCCTCTCAAATAAGAATCTAGGGAGTCTCTATGTGACTCACATTCAAAACAAACTCTTGGAGAAATATATACAGTGGGTCTCAAGAATAGTTTCTATAGACATATGAAGTAATTTCATAGATGTTTGATTTGTTATCTCAGTGCTAATTCAATGAGTAAGGGTGATATAGTTTCTACAGACATGAATTAATTTCATAGATGTTTTAATTGTTATCTCAATGCTAACTCATTAAGGATGATATTGTAGGAATAAAAAGAGTGTGTGCTAGAATGCAAAGCATATGCACATAAATTATTATCTCTTTTTAATACAAGAATTTCCACATAGCCAAGGATAATTTTAAGGATGAAAATTTATATTAAAATGTAGAAACCTAGGCTAATCTTATTAGTCCTTAATATGCAAAATGTAAAATGTTTGACCATACTTTTGTAAAAATATTCAATTTTCTAAGGATTATATATATATTCTATAAAAAAATTGTGATTTTTGAGGTAAAATGATTTTATTCTATGGAATTTTGGCTAATAGGTTTTAGAAAAAATGGAAATTGGCAAATATGTTTTGGTGGAAAACTATGGAAAATTAGCCCATTTGAGAAATATATCCCCTAATCATCTATGCACGCACTTAGCACACCCAAAATCATGGCAACATCTATAAAGAAAACACCACACATATTTATTTTGTTTCATAAATTTCAATGAGGGAAGAAAACACCATTCACAATCGCTGTTCCCAAAAATTTAAATGTTGCAGTTTTCAAAAAAATAATCACAATATTGTTGTAGCATAAATTCAAAGAGAAATATAATTAGCAAATAAATCATTGTTGCACCCAACAAACACATAATATACATCCCTTCAATTCGTTAACAAATTTATTTTCATAAACCATTTGTATTTCTTAAACTAAACATGCATACAAATTTACAAAGCATAAACGAGAGACATGTATGTTCATAAGTTGTTGGTCAAACAACTAAGTGAGGGTGAGTGATTTTCCACCAAAATATAGGCTCTATTGCACATCAATCTCTCTACAATAGTTCACCCCCTAGCCAAGCTATGATACTACAAGGGAAAAATTAACAATTGTAGGGATTTCTCAGTAGTTTCTCTAACTCAGAGCAAGGATTCAATGGTTAATTTTCTCACAACCGAGTTCTTAGGAAAAACAATAGCTCTTAGGCACCCCCTATGCCTTCCCCACATATCAAAAGGAGATAACTCTCTTCTCTTCTCCATAGTGCCTCAAAATCCTCCACCTCCAACACTCTTTTAAGTGTGTGCCCATCAAGGTCCTAGTTTACATCTTGCAACTCCAACAATATATCCCAATTTCTTTATATTTTCAAGGTGCTAAAAACATGTTTTATTGTCTATTCTTCCTCACACCTTATGTCTATCTCTCTTACTTTGTATCCCCTCTTTTCTTCTCTCCCCTATAACTTCCCAACACTCAGTTATGTCTTCTACTCGAATTTTTCTTTCCCTTTTTCCCATGCATCTTTGACTCTCACAATTCCCCAAATGGATTGTACCCATCCCATACCCTTAGGACTTGGTGAGGTGACTCTCTCACCCACCTCTTGCATGCATTCACTGATTGGTGTTGGGTAACTCAAAGGGAAAAATAGATGTTTAATCTCAAAAATAATTTAGCAAGGTGGCTTGAGATGTTTTTGACATGTAGAACCCCCTTTAGCCCCCCTCACTTTTCCCCACTTGTTGTATGATAGCCCCTATAAACGCTCATGCTCAGTCAACTATTTGGTTTCTTTATTAACTGAAAAATAAAATTATACAATGATCAATATATCCATATCACCATGGCATGGTAATAAAATATCTATATTGAAATAAAGCCAACATTAAACATAATTAATTACAAATTAATTAGGGAATTAAAATTGGGATATTACATCCCCTTGAAATAACACCATCCTCGTGTTCTGTTATTTACAACAATGTCTTTAAGATGAAAATAAGAACAAATATCCTTAAATTGTAATATTTACAACATTTTTCAACTCCTTAAATTGCAATATGCTATTTTTTTTATAATCAACAGTATCGATGGTAGAATGTTAAAACCATAACTATTAATTACTAGCTTTATACAATAATACATGCAATTTTTTTATGAGAACAACAATACTTGCAATTTTTCATGATGCTTGACTTACTTAGAAAAAACAAAGGAAGTCAAAGAGATAGAAATTTGATCTATAACTATGTTACCAACTTAACGAGAACTCTATAGAGTTCTCCTTTTTTTAGGAGTCACGTTTTTGTTAGAAAAACAGGACCGCAGAGCAATAAAATAAAACGAATGCAGAAGCAAAACACAGAAGATACACAACACAAGAGAGACATAGATTTACATGGTTCACCCAGTGTGGGCTACGTCCACCAGAGAAATTGTCAAGTCCTTTCTTTATTATTATCCAGCAAAATGAAGGGATACAACCTATAGCAAAACCCGTTGTAACTTCCTCTTCTTTCTCTCACAGTCTCCTCTCTCAGAATACAATACTTGCCAACATGCATAGCCGCAATACATTTCCCTCATAAAAGAGGGTTGCCTTCTAGGGAAAAAAAACTCTAACATAATCTCTATCGTTAGATCTGTGACGTTATAATGAACGGTCCAGATTTACAATGAAATTACAATATACTTTTACAAGGAAAATTTTGCTTTGGGGGATTTTCCCCCGAACCCCCATCGATGGACGTTTCCCCCGAACCCCCGCTGGGGGTCCGCTTTCCCCCGGACCCCCCAACCAGGGGAATAGCCCCTCCGGACCCTGCAGAGGGGGTACCCCCCCTCTACACTCCCCCGTGTGGAAGAGTGTACATACTTCTGGGGTGTAAATACTTCATGGGGTATAAACACGGCTGAAAGTAAAAGACCTCTAAATCATGAAGATAATCAGGCTCCACAACCAACAATCTCCC
>JZKD02S0025358.1:12057-26648 GCA_000966675.3 Picea glauca | reverse complement strand
TGTTCAATTCACTCTTATTCTAATTGGATTATCCCATATATTGAGTTGGCAAGATTGTTTCATGAGTTGGATTCCGATTATAATTGCTGCTCTGTTTGATTTTAAATTTGAAAAACGAATTGGTCAAACTCGGTTATAATTAGTTTGATTGGAACAATTTTGATCAAAGTCAATCGATCTTGTTCGCCCAATGTGAAATAACAAATGACCAGATAATTATTTCGAATTATGTTACCAGTTAATTGATCCTGTTATGATTTCATTTGAATTGATTTTCGCGCCATCTTGAGTCGATCCACTCGTGGCATGAATCGTTTTCTATGTCAATACAGTTATAACGATTTGAAAATGATCTGGTTGGATCTGATCGTATCTCCTGTCTAACAATTGCCTACAATTTGTTTTGATTACATCAGTTTCAAATTGATATCAAATGATTTCACAACTGTTCATTATGATTCTGTTCTTTCGGTTTTGTGGTAACAAAAGAAACAGAGTACGCGTATCTCTATGATCATTTGATTGATCTCGATCCTGTTTGATTTCGAATGGCATAACCATTTCAATTTCAATGATTCATTTTCAAATAGTTATTGAATGTTAATTGAATTTAATTCTTTTAAAAATATTTTCAATCGATTTTAATGCTGATTCTGTGTCTTATTTAGACCAGCTACAGAATCCCAAGATTCTGTAACTAGTCTATTGAATTAGATTTTTGTTATTTTATTAATAAATAATCCTTCTAACTTGTCCATTTTTGACCCTTTTCAGGTAAATTCGAATTGCATGGGACATGCTGGACAAGCTAGGAGAATATTTGTGTCTTTTAGTTTTATTTTAGGTTCTTAGTTTAGTTAAACTGGGGATATCTGCCCAGATTTGATGTAAACAGTTTGATAACTTACACAGGGAGGTTTTACCCCATGGAAGCTCTTTAAATACTTATTATTTTTTGTAACAAGGATCATCCTCACTTGTGGGAGAACTAGGCTATGGATTTCTAATACAAACTGAGATAGAAGTTGATGTTCTGCTACAACTTTAGCTTTTCATAATATCAGTCTTCTGTTTCAAGTTTATGCATGTCATTAACAATTGATTATAGACTACTTTAGCTATCTTAGTCTATTGCAGAATGATATGAATTAATTAATGTTTCATCCATATCTGATTTCTTTCAATACTTTAAAAGTACAACAATTATTTGATTCAAGTAATGAATGACATATTTCTCTTCTTCATCAATTGAATTATCTTGTATAAGTCTTTGCATATGGGTTTATCTAATTGTGGGGATTTATAAATCATATGATTGTTGTGATTTGTATGTCTTGTTTGTCCTGTAATTAGATTGAATATCACTGCAACTATCGTTTACGAGAAGCTCCTGGATTATTCGGTGTGGGTTTCCTCACTCCGATCATCTTAGACAATCATCATACACAAGAAAAATTTGGAGCATTCCTCCAGGTCAGTTCTGATTTATTTTCATTAGTTTGTTTAGTATAATATTAGTAGTTTAGTTATATATATGTTTAGTTTAAATTGTAGTTAGAATTAGTATATTAGTAGTTTAGTTAGTTATATTCCTGTTTTATTTCTTGTTCATAAAATTATAAAATCAACAAAAAATATCTCTCTGTCTCAGGACAGAATGCAAATGAGTTTTTCAGGTTTTATTCAAATTTGTAAATTGTAGATATTGTACATTTTGTAAGTAAGTTATATTTCCATTAGTAGTTAGGTAGTTAATTAGTTAAAGTTAGTAGATTGTATATATAGAATAGTTAGATTAGTTAGTGTGTTTAATAGTTAGTTTTAGTTAGATTAGTTTATTAGTTNGATTTGAAAATGATCTGGTTGGATCTGATCGTATCTCCTGTCTAACAATTGCCTACAATTTGTTTTGATTACATCAGTTTCAAATTGATATCAAATGATTTCACAACTGTTCATTATGATTCTGTTCTTTCGGTTTTGTGGTAACAAAAGAAACAGAGTACGCGTATCTCTATGATCATTTGATTGATCTCGATCCTGTTTGATTTCGAATGGCATAACCATTTCAATTTCAATGATTCATTTTCAAATAGTTATTGAATGTTAATTGAATTTAATTCTTTTAAAAATATTTTCAATCGATTTTAATGCTGATTCTGTGTCTTATTTAGACCAGCTACAGAATCCCAAGATTCTGTAACTAGTCTATTGAATTAGATTTTTGTTATTTTATTAATAAATAATCCTTCTAACTTGTCCATTTTTGACCATTTTTAGGTAAATTCGAATTGCATGGGACATGCTGGACAGGCTAGGAGAATATTTGTGTCTTTTAGTTTTATTTTAGGTTCTTAGTTTAGTTAAACTGGGGATATCTGCCCAGATTTGATGTAAACAGTTTGATAAGTTCCGCAGGGAGGTTTTACCCCATGGAAGCTCTTTAAATACTTATTATTTTTTGTAACAAGGATCATCCTCACTTGTGGGAGAACTAGGCTATGGATTTCTAATACAAACTGAGACAGAAGTTGATGTTCTTCTACAACTTTAGCTTTTCATAATATCAGTCTTCTGTTTCAAGTTTATGCATGTCATTAGCAATTGATTATAGACTACTTTAGCTATCTTAGTCTATTGCAGAATGATATGAATTAATTAATGTTTCATCCATATCTGATTTCTTTCAATACTTTAAAAGTACAACAATTATTTGATTCAATTAATGAATGACAGATTTCTCTTCTTCATCAATTGAATTATCTTGTATAAGTCTTTGCATATGGGTTTATCTAATTGTGGGGATTTATAAATCATATGATTGTTGTGATTTGTATGTCTTGTTTGTCCTGTAATTAGATTGAATATCACTGCAACTATCGTTTACGAGAAGCTCCTGGATTATTCGGTGTGGGTTTCCTCACTCCGATCATCTTAGACAATCATCATACACAAGAAAAATTTGGAGCATTCCTCCAGGTCAGTTCTGATTTATTTTCATTAGTTTGTTTAGTATAATATTAGTAGTTTAGTTATATATATGTTTAGTTTAAATTGTAGTTAGAATTAGTATATTAGTAGTTTAGTTAGTTATATTCCTGTTTTATTTCTTGTTCATAAAATTATAAAATCAACAAAAAATATCTCTCTGTCTCAGGACAGAATGCAAATGAGTTTTTCAGGTTTTATTCAAATTTGTAAATTGTAGATATTGTACATTTTGTAAGTAAGTTATATTTCCATTAGTAGTTAGGTAGTTAATTAGTTAAAGTTAGTAGATTGTATATATAGAATAGTTAGATTAGTTAGTGTGTTTAATAGTTAGTTTTAGTTAGATTAGTTTATTAGTTTGTTTTATTTATTTTAGTTAGATTAATTTGTTTTAATTGTTATTTTTAGTTAGATTAGTTATTGTATATTAGTTTTCTTTTTGTTTTCTTAGGACCTTAGATAGACTAACGGAGCCGCTAAACCCGTCAGGGTGGTTCATTCCAAACGGCTTGGGTTATTAGACAACCCCGTACCGGTTCCACTCTCTTAGTTGACGAACGGTCAATTTCGTCCGTCAACAAATGGCGCTAGAAGGAGGGCTTGAACTTAAATAATGGCACCAGGCGGTCGCAAGACTCCTCCGCCACCTAATCGCTCACCTATAGTGACTAGAAGCCATTCCAACGATAATATCCCCCTTCAAACAACAATGACTTCAACCGACGATCCACAGAACACAGTTGAGCCAACAACCCCTAATCTTACAGGTGGTGACATACAAGAGATTGTCCGTCAATCTCTTATTAAAACACATAGTGCCTTAGCCCGTTTAAGGCAACCTAACCGTCCGTGGGGCCAACCTTTGGATTTCTCTGATATTAGAGAACAATTAGAAGGCACTGATCCTACTGTGAATCCTTCATATCCTATCTTAAATCCTGTTGCAGGAGGATCTGGGATACCCCCTTCACCACCTTCATCATCTCCTTCCTCTTCTGGAGGATATTCCTCTGACGAAGGCAATTCACCTTCTCAGCCTTCCACACCCACTACCCCAATGGCAAATCAGAACAACCCTGCTAGACCGTGGCTTGACCAGGATGTCGTAGTCGTACCTGGCGCTCAACACCCTTTACCTAAGCATCTTGAGAAATGGCTTCCCAAGTTTGATCCTGACTCAAAACAGATCGCTGAAGATCACATTAAAAAATTTATGTTAGCCATAAGACTCCGCAATGTTGAACATGAAGACGTTGTCTGTAGGTTGTTCCTATATAATTTTGAGGGTAATGCATCCACATGTTACTTTGCCCAACAACCCCATACCATCGTGTCTTGGGAAAAGTTTGAGTCATGCTTTTTGGAAAAATTCGGAGACGGTAAACCTCCAGAAGTCCTAGTCATGGATCTTTCTAGCTTAAGAATGAACCCAAAAGAAAAATTTAAAGACTTTAATCAAAGATTCTTAAGACTTAAAAGTCGAATCCCTACAGATTCCATGCCTGCTGAGAGTCTTATAATAACATACTACACTAAAGCTTTGCATCAAAGTATAGCTATTTGGGTTAAACGATCTAAGAAAGCCACGTTGTTAGAAGCCTTTGAGGAGGCCAACCGGATTGAAAAAGATATACTTGGTCTTAAAGATTCTACTAGCAACGAAACTGAGACTAGTTCTTCTTCCAAAAAGAAGATCGAAATCCTCCCCAGACCCACTCAAAGTAAAACATAACCTGAAAACTCTGATTTAGAAAACTTAACCAAAGTTGTTCAAAAACTATCAAATCAAGTTATAGACTTGAAAAGGTCGATCGAAGAAGCTTCCTTGAGCAAAGGACCTTAAAAAACCCCGTTCCGGAGGCCTTTTCCTACCAACCGACCTAATCCAACCCACGAAGGACTAAATCTAGAAAGTTTGCAATGCGCCCTTCAAACAATTCTAGAAGCCCAAGATAACTTGATGCCTCCTGAGATTCCCAAGGAGGTAGTTGAACAAGAGACAGTCCAAGAAGAAGAGTACATCCCTATAATACCAGGAGTAAGACAACAAACAAACCTTCTTCCAAAAACACTACAACTTCACCTCTGAAGCAGTCTAAATCAACTGAGGCTAAATAGAGTAATGTGAACCCCAACTTAGATTATGATGTTGTTGAAGATATTACAAATTTAAGGGATAACATTTCTATTTATGAGTTATTGAAATTTGCTTTTCTGCTACAAAAAATGTTACAGAATATCTAAGAGAATGGCAAAAAAGGTAATTCTAATGGTAACAAGGTTGTGCAAAACAAGGTCCCCCAGAAGACTTCCATTAAAAACAATCCTGATCCTCAAGATAAAGGGATCCTTCCTGTAAGTACTGTAAATAATGTAAATAATGTAGATAAAGTAGCTTTAGAAATTGCGAGTAAAAATCCACAAGCTACTACTCTTAGTACTCGCAAAAATGTACCTCTGTTTTTATTAACTTTCGAGATATTTAATAGAAACATGCACAATTGTATGGTAGACTCAGGAGTGTCATCCAATGTGATGCCTTGGTCTGTTTTCCAAAAGATTAACGTCGAAGTTGAACCCTCAACTTTAAAAATCATACAACTTGATCAGACAAATGTTAAAGTTATAGGCGAACTAAAGAATGTGCTTATTAGATTATCGTCTAACCCCAAGGTTCATCAAATTATTGATATAATTGTTGTGGATATTCCAGAAGTGTATGGTCTGTTTTTAAGCAGGGACTGGTCAGAGAAGCTGCATGGTTATTTCGCGACTGATTGGTCCCATCTATGGCTTCCAGAGAACGACAAGCCTAATTATATCAAAGTAAATCGTGAGCGCTACCTTAAGTTCACGGTCACAGATTTGAACGATCCCAACGAACCATTTACACCTTCTGCTGATTCACCCAAAGTACAAGGGATGGACACCTTCTTCGGTAATTTCATGGCCGAGGCTTCACCTATCACCAATCCAGAACAACAGTCTGAGATTGTAGAATATATGCAGCCATCAGTTTCCACGCAACGATCTCATGCACCCGATGGAAATCAAATTTGGGCTCTCTATTTCGACGGGTCAAAGTCCAAAGAAGGAGCTAGAGTAGGCTGCATCATTATCGATCCGACAGGTAACAAAACATTGATAGCATGTAGGTTGGAATTTGAATGTACTAACAATACTGCAGAATATGAGGCTTTACTGCAAGGTCTCAGAAAAGCTTTGGATATGAACATTCAAAATTTAACCGTCCTTGGCGATTCTGAAATAATGGTTAGACAGGTAAGAGACTCTATCCATTGTTTGTCTCCGCATCTCAAAATCTACCAATCTGAGTTATGGAATTTAATGAATAAATTTTCCACTTTCAATATAAATTCTATTCCTAGATTGAATAACTCTGAAGCAGATTTATTAGGTAATGTAGCTTCTAAACTTCTTCTTGCAGAAGGTTTGTCCCCAGATGCATTCTCCGTTGAACTGCTGTTTCGGCCATCTGTCTCGGACAACATCACGAATTGCAGAGTATTTGCCGATGATCAGCAGATTATTAATTTTCTGCACATGGAAGAAACTTTTCAAGGCACGGTGATAGACGAACACACACACGATGACAATTTGCGCGATTTCACGGTAATACCGGATACGAGAACTCCTGAATATTCATCGGATATGGTAAACTCGATCCCAAAATCTGTAGTTAGATTAGAGAAGTTTTATGATTTACAAGATAAATTTAAAAAGACGGTCAACTGTAAAACCAATAGTTCCTCGTTATCTTATGAAAATGTGAACTTAGGGACTAATGAAAATCCTCAGTGCATTAATCTAGGGTTGGGATGTTCTCAACAAGAAAAAGCCGCATTTATTAAATTGTTCAAAGAATTTAAAGATGTCTTGATGCACACGCACCACCCAGGCACGTCCGCACTTACCAGGACCATCTTCTTCACTGGCCCGAAGATCTAAAATTTCTCTTCAACTCCCTTATCAGAAGTTCTCACACCCACAGAATGATCCTCGATGATCTCCCTTTGCGTATCAGGAAATCAGACCTCGCGTAGTAGTGAGTCCTGTACTTGGGTTGCGCTAAACTCCGAAACCCGATGAATATTCCCTTCGTGCCTTTTTCTGTCCTTATCGGAGATTTCCGCATCAGGAAATCGAAACTTGCGATGTTGTGGGTCACACACCTCACGAATCCCTGATTCCCAAACTCTGATGCCACCTGTCCTCTATCCATGACAAAGCCCCGGGACCCACACTCCCGTAGTGATCGGAAAATCGCGTTTCGAGAACTCGCGATTCCTGATGCACAAGTTCACAGACCTTACCAAACCTCGAACTCCGATATACGATGCCACCTGTCATCACCTCAGGGTGAGGCTTAACACTCTCACACCTATCTTCCACTCAGCGTTATTGGGAAATCGAAAATCAAAGTTTCGTGGTTTCAAATGCGTCGGTTCACAGGACATCCAAAACTCCTAACCCCGACTGCACTGGATCCTTGGACACGTTTCCTTAAGAGATCAACGACTAGGATCTTCTCTCGGGATTTCGAGACTTTCAAGGTCTCGATTCTCAACCTTATGAAAACCCTGATGACTCTGAAATCCTGACAACTTCTTCTCTTCTCTCTGGGGTTTAAACTCTATGCAACTCTCCAAGATCTAATGACTGGCGGGATTTCGTCAATCTCTTCGACGAATCCTGACTGTCGATTCCTCCCTCTCGAGGATCTCCTGAGAACGACTAAGTGTTCCTTCTCAACACTTGTTCTCTGAGATCTGCGCTTGCAGCTCCTGCTCGAACCCTCCTTGGCACAACTCCTGTGCTTTCTTTCAACTATTTCATGAAGGTGCTATACCTCCTGAGCTTTTCCACTCCGATTCTCTCAGAGGGAATTTGCGTGCACTTCTTGCGGAAACCCTGTGAACACTTCAAGTGTTCATCCTTCTTCTACTCTACGCAATTCTTGCAGCAATAGTCCTTGGCTTCCTCTTCTCAGGTTAACAACTGAGACTTCCTCCTTCATCCTGCACACTCCTTGCACGGCTTTAACAACTCAAATACAATTATGGGGAAATGAGAACAAAGGTTAAACTACCGAGCCTCCATCAACGCACTCTTTGCGGATGAATTCGACTGCACTCTTTGCAGGAATCTCCTAGCTCAGATAGAGAAACAATTGAAACTCATTCCTTCTCCTATTCAGGCTTCAACTTAAACAGGGAATCACATGCACAGCATATACAAAGCAATGCATGATAGAAACAAACATTCATGAACATAATACACAGAGAAAACAACACAAACCATGTGCTTGAATCAAAGCTTCATTCTATTAATTCAAACCGCCTGTACATGGGTGTTATTCATAAAATTCCCTACTTACTCCTCTCTTATGAATTCTTGATTGATAATGTTACAAAAATACAATGAGGGTGTCTATATCCATTTTCCCTCCTTCCATCTAAGACTATCTAATCTAGAAATAAATCCTATCTACCTGCATTAACTAGATTAAATGCCTCCTATTTGTTCCAGACAAGAGCGTAAGGCTCAAGGTTTGCTAAAATACAACAGGAGATCCTTCATAAATGTTTCATTGAAGGATATGGCGCTTCATATTAAATGAAAATTCAAAAAGAGTTATCAAGCTTATATGTCATGTGTTTAAAAACACATGCGCTGGCTCCACGCTCGCGGAGTTGGCGATGCTCCTGCATCATACTCCTTGGCTTGAAAAATTTCATGGGCTCCTATCCATGAGCTCCTGCATGGTCTGTGCATGCTTTTGGATAACTAATTCTATCTCCCAGCTGGCATCTTCCACTGGATGATTTTTCCATTTCACTAGATACTCGAAGTATTACTTCCATATGGTCTTTTTTCTCACTCTTTTGTCAAGTATATGTTCCATCTGTGGCTTCTCGACAATCGGCATCTGCTTCTACCACTGGATCTTTGGCTTCTCATCATTTCCAGTCCTTGCTTCCTGAACTTTATATGGATATAAGTCTAAAACATTGAATGTCGAAGATATTTCGATGTCACCCGACAATTCAATCTCATAAGGATTTTCTCCCAGCTTCTTCAGGACTCTGCATGGCCCAAGTTTCTTCATTTTTAGTTTGTTGTATGTTCCCCTTGGGAACCTTTCTCTCCTTAGATGTGCCAGAACTAGATCACCAACTTGGAATTGAAGTTTTCTTCGATGTTGATATGCTCTGCGCTTGTACTCCTGATTTGACTCCAACAATCGCTGCTTCACCCTGCTGTGAAGTTCTTCCATCGCCTGTGCGAATTCTTCAGTGCTTGCTCTCTTAGTCATTATCTTCTCTGAATCCCTCCTCTCGGATTCCTGCCATAAACAATTTCAAATGGGATTTTTCCTGCGCTCCTGTTCATAGAATCATTGTATGCAAACTCCGCCTGTGGCAAAACATTGTTCAAACTGCTACGGTGCTTTGTCACCAAGCTTCTTAATAAATCTCCTAAGCTTCTGTTTACCACCTCTGTTTGCCCATCCGTCTGGGGATGATAGGCTGAATTGAACATTAATTTAGTTCCCATCTTCTTGTAGAGTGTCCTCCAGAAATGTCCTATGAATTTTGTATCTCTGTCCGATACAATGCTTCTGGGTAAACTGTGAAGTCTGAAAATCTCCTTGAAGAACAGATTTGCGATATGTGTTGCATCGCTGGTATTATGGCACGGAATAAAATGTGCCATCTTTGAGAACCTGTCAACCACCACAAAAATCTAATCATGTCCTCTTTGCATCCTCGACAACCCTAATACGAAATCCATGCTGATTTCATCCCACGACCTGTTAGGTATGGGTAAGGATTGATAAAATCCCGCATTCTGTTTTCTGCCCTTTGAATGCTGACAAATCCTGCACCTGTCAACAAATTTTTTGACATCTTTTCACATCTTTGACCAAAAATAGGCTTCACTCAGTTTTGCAAATGTCTTATCATGGCCAAAATGTCCTGCTAATCCGCCACTATGCTTTTATTTTAGCAGATTCTCCCTCATGGAGCAATGTGGAATGCATAACTGATTGCCTCTGAATAACAGTCTATTTTGGATCATGTAATCCATCCACAGGCTTTTGTCTCTGAGAACTGGATTCTTAGTTGCCTCGTACACCTCTGCAAAATCTGCATCACCTGCATACATGTCCTTAAGGTTTTCAAAACCCAAGGTCTTGACTCGAAACTCCTGTAGCAACAAACACTTCCTGCTCAAAGCATCAGCCACTTTGTTAGCAGTCCCTGAAATGTGTTTAATGACATATGTAAAATTCTTCATATACTCTACCCATTTAGCATGTTTCTGATTCAACTTCTCTTGTTGGGTCACAAACTGTAGTGCATGATTATCACTATACAGAACAAATTCTTTTGGCATCAAATAATGCCTCCACTTCTTCAATGCCTGTATGATAGCATAAAATTCTTTATCATATGTTGAATACTTCACCTTGGATTCATCCAACTTCTCATTGAAATATGCGATTGGTCTGTCCTCCTGGCTTAAGACCGCTCCTATGGAAAAGCCACTCGCATCACACTTTAGCTGGAAAACTTTCTGAAAATATGGAAACACCAAAACCGGTTGTTCGGTGATCTTTCACTTTAACAGATTGAATCTCTTTTCTGCCTCTTCAGTCCAATGAAAAGACTTATGTCTTCTCTTGACTGTGTCCATCATTGATGCACTAATTCCACTGAAGTTCCTAATGAATTTCCTATAGAAACTTTCCAATCCATGGAAACTTCTTACCTCGAAAACATTCCTCGGTGATGGCCAGTTTTTAATCACCTTTACTTTACTTGGATCCATCTTCAATTCATTTGCTGATATGACAAACCCCAAGTAAATGAGTTCTCTCTTCATAAATGAAGACTTCCTCACGTTGATTAACAACTTCTCTTGCTGTAGTTTCCTCATTACTGTAGCTAAATGCTTTAGATGCTCTTCTTTTGACTTGCTGAAAATTAAGATGTCATCCAAATAAACAATGACAAACTTACCAATAAACTCTTTCAGCACTTCATTTATCAGCCTCATGAATGTAGTTGGTGCATTCGTCAAACCAAACGGAATGAATAGCCATTCGTACAACCCTTCATTGGTCTTGAAGGTTGTCTTCCATTCATCGCCTTCCCTCATGCGAATCTGATGGTATCCGCTTTTTAAATCAACCTTTGAAAACAAATTTGCCCCGCTCAGGAAATCCATCAAGTCATCCATTCTCAGTGGTGGAAATATGTACCTGATGGTGATTTCGTTAATGGCTCTGGTGTCTTTACACATTCTCCATCCTCCATCCTTCTTCGGACTCGATACCATTGGGACGACACAGGGGCTAAGAATTTCCCTGACCAGTCCTTTATCCAGCAGCTCCTGTACCTGTCTTTTGACCTTCTCATTCTCCTGTGGTGTCAACCTGTATGCTTCTTTGTTTGGAAAATTTTCTCCTGGTATAAGGTCTATATGATGGCTTATGCTCCTCATCGGTGGCAACGAATGAGGTAATTCGTCCACCACTATATCAGCGAACTCTTCCAGTAGTTCCTGAATTTCCTTTGGCAGATCATCCACTCTTGTGCTGGTCAAAACAACTTTCGGTTTTCTGACCACAAGGAATTGTGGATCTTCCTTCTTCTTTAATTCTGCCAGAAGTTCCTTCCCACTCATGAGAAGTACAGTATTCCTGGGTTCTGGTTTTACTTCTTTATCCTTAATTGGATTCAGCGTATGTGCTCTTCCGTTTTTCTCCAAAGTGTACATATTCATCTTCCCATCATGAATTATGTTTCTGTCATATTGCCATGGTCTACCTAGCAATACATGACATACATCCATAGGAATAACATCGCATAAAATCCTATCATTGTATCTTCCTATCTTGATGTCAACTAAGCACTATTTAGTGACATTTACCTGATGTCCCTTCTGCAGCCATGAAACTTTGTACGGCCTCGGGTGATCAGTTGTTTGCAATTCCAGTTTCTCCACCATCTCGATCGAAACGAGATTGTCTGTGCTTCTGCTATCCACAATTACCTTGCACTTTATTTCTTTGGTCTTGCATGTGGTTCTAAAAAGTCGGTTTCTTTGAACTGCGCCCTCCACCTCCTTCTCGGGTGTTAAGAGAACTTTACGCATCATCAACGACCTTCCGTCTTCTACATCTTATTCCTCAACATCTCGCCTCTGTGCTTGGGTGACATGAGATTCTCCTCCATTCTTCCTCCTATCTAGACAATCAAATGCCTTGTGTCCATTCTTTGTACATATGAAGCATGTGATGACTCCACCTCTACCTCTTCCTCTACCTCTGGTACAAGGAAATGTGTTCACGTCAGCGTATCCTCCATCTTGTTCTGTCTGCACCCTCCGTTGTTCAGCGTGCTGGCCTCGCTGTGAGATTCCACCTCTTTCTGTTCTCATCTGAGGCTTTTTCCAGTCATCCTTAGATTTTTGGAACCTATCTTGAGAAACAGACTTACCTCTTGGTTGGCTTCTACCTCGGCCTTGCTGTCCTGGCTTACGACTTAGCTTTTCCTCAGCTTTTAACGCCATCTGATATGAATCCTCTACCGTTCGGATGGTTTCCATACTCAACTCATCCTGGATATCGTATCTTAAGCCATTCATGTACCTGGCTACTTTTTCATCATCGCTCTCCCAATGTCCCGCTCTGATATTGAGCTTGTAAAACTCTTCGGTGTATTCCTTCACCGTCATCAATTTCTGTCTTAGGTTCTGCATCCTCCTGAACAGTGTGATTTGATAATCCCTTGGGATGAACTTTGATTTCATCTTCGCAACCATTCGATCCGAACTTTTAATCTTTTTCTTACCCTTGCAACGTCTATCTGCTTGAAACTCGTCCCACCATAATGTTGCGTGTCCCTTCAATTTGGTGACAACATGTTTTACTTTTTTATCCTCTTCGATATCCTCATAATCAAAGTAGGTGTCAAGAGCTCTAATCCAATCCAACAGCTCTTCTGCATCCAGATTTCCTTCATAAGTCGGAATGTCCATCTTTGTCATTGAACTCATCCGGGCAATGGATTTCATTAATTGCTCATTTGCTACATCTTCTGCTGGGATTTCTCCTGCTCCCTGTCCAGCGTCACCTTCATCCTCAGATTCACTGGTATCTCCTACATCATCTTTGCGCCTTTGCTTTACTCCCATATCTACAATCATAGAGCGTAATTCTTGCAGTTGTCTTTCTACATCCAGATTCTACCCTGACCTACCTCTTTCCCTGGACGATTCCATTTCCCCCTCTGGATTGAGTGATTGTCTATCTCTTCTCGGCAGCATGGTGAAATTTTCTCTTCTCCTCTGTTATAGAAAAAAGAGAGATTTTCTCACTCTGATACCACTTGATGCACACGCACCACCCAGGCACGTCCGCACTCACCAGGACCTTCTTCTTCACTGGCCCGAAGAGATAAAATTGCTCTTCAACTCCCTCATCGGAAGTTCTCACACCCATAGAATTATCCTCGATGATCTCCCTTGTCGTATCGGGAAATCCGACCTCGCGTAGTAGCGAGTCCTGTACTCGGGTCACGCTAAACTCTGAAACCCGATGAATATTCCCTTCGTGCCTTTTTTTGTCCTTATCGGAGATTTCCCCATCGGGAAATCGAAATTTGTGATGTCGTGGGTCACACACCTCACAAATCCCTGATTCCCAAACTCCGATGCCACCTGTCCTCTATCCACGACAAAGCCCCGGGACCCACGCTCCCATAGTGATCGAGAAATCGCATTTCGGGAACTCGCGATTCCTGATGCACAAGTTCACAGAACTTTCCAAACCCCGAACTCCGATATATGATGCCACCTGTCGTCACCTCAGGGTGAGGCTTAACACTCTGACACCTGTCTTTCACTCAGTGGTATCGAGAAATTGCGAATCAGAGTTTCACGATTTCAAATGCGCCGGTTCACAGGACTTCCAAAACTCCGAACCCCGACTGCACTGGATCCTTGAACACGTGTCCTTAAAAGATCAACGGCTAAGATCTTCTCTTGGGATTTCAAGACTTTCAAGGTCTCGATTCTCAACCTTATGAAAACCTCGATGACTCTGAAATCCCGACGACTTCTCCTCTGCTCACTGGGGCTTAAACTCTGTGAAACTCTATGAGATCTGACAGCTGGCGGGATTTCGTCAATCTCTTTGGCGAATCCTGATCATCGATTCCTCCCTCTCGAGGATCTCCTGAGAACAGCTAAGTGTTCCTTCTCATCATTTGTTCTCTGACATTTGTGCTTGCAGCTCTTGCTCGAACCCTCCTTAGCACAGCTCCTGCGCTTTCTTTCGACTATTTCACGAAGGTGCTATACCTCCTGAGATTTTCCACTCTGATTCTCTCAGAGGCAATTTGGGTGCACTGCTTGCGGCAACCCTGTGAACACTTCAAGTGTTCAGCCTTCGTCTACTCTGCGCAATTCTTGCAGAAGCAGTCCTTGGCTTCCTCTTCTTAGGTTAACAACTGAGACTTCCTGATTCAGCCTGCACACTCCTTGCATGGCTTTAACAACTCAAATCC
>JZKD02S0025347.1:0-11407 GCA_000966675.3 Picea glauca | reverse complement strand
TCGCGAAATGATCGAAGATTGACATGGCGATCAAAGGTAGCCTTGGATCGTTTTTTAGCTGCCTCGTTGTTCTGTAATGAGGATCGAAGATCCTCATCCAGAGACTCCAAGTTCAACAAGCACTTCTCCATTGGAGCAGTGTCAGGTAAAATCTCGATTGCGGTGCGAAGGGTGGGAATTTTGCACTCAATGGGAAGAGTTGCCTCGACCCCATGGACTAAATGAAATGGCGTGAAACCTGTGGCGGTCTTCACTACCGTGCGATAAGCCCATAGCACGGAAAATAACATATGATTCCAATTGGTTTTATGTTTATTAACTGTGCGTTGTAACATGGTCTTGAGAACTTTGTTCACTGCCTCGACCTGTCCATTTGACTGAGGGTAGTATGGTGAAGCAAACTCGTGAGAGAAGCCTAACCGAGATGAGAGTTCGACGAAGATCTCATTCTCAAAATGTTTCCCATGATCGGAAACTAGTTGGAGTGGTACTCCGAACCGGGATATGACGTGGTTGAAGAAAAAATGTGTTGCAGTGTCAGCGATGTTGTTGAAGGTGGGCATAGCTTCAGCCCATTTGGTGAAGTAATCGACAGCCACGACAATGTATTTGTGACCATTGCTGGAGGGAGGATTACAAGTCATAAATTCAATGCCCCATTTACAAAAGGGGCCTGCAGTGATGATAGGGTGAAGAAGAGCGGGGGGAGCGCGGGCTTTGTTGGCATAGAGCTGACATTGCTCACAGTGTTTCACGGCATGAATGCAATCATGAAACAGGGTAGGCCAAAAGTAACCATCCAGGATAATCTTTTGAGACGTGGTGATGCCTGAAAGATGGCCCCCACAGGCACCACTGTGGTAGTCGTTTAAGACTCTGTCGGCCTCGTCAATAGTCAGGCAGCGACGAAGAATAGTGTCGACGCCCCGCCAATATAAGATGTCACTGATGAGGAGATAGCGGGGGGCCTGATGGCGAATGCACCGACGATCATCTCGTGATAGGTGATTACCGAACTTTTGAGTTCGTAGGTAGACGAGAAGGTCGCCATACCAAGGATCATCAGAAGCGATGTAAAAGAGATGTTCGTCAGGAAAGTCAGTATTGACGGGGGCACTAGGTGTGTCAGAGGGAAGGGTTGTGACAAGTTCGGCTAGAACAAGGGCCTTCTTACTCTTAGGTGTTGAGAACTCAAGGTCATACTCCTGAAGGATAACGATCCATCAAGAAAATTTTCCATTAACTTGGCGACAGCTGAGCAAATATTGCATAGGGTTGGAATCTGCGACGACCTTGGTGGTGCGAAGCAGAATGTAATGACGCAGTTTATGAACTGCAAGGACAACTGCAAGAGCAAGTTTCTCTTCATGTTTGTACTTCAAGGGTGGGTCTTAGAGATTCTTACTGATGTAGTAGATGACGTGTTCACGATTTTCATCTCCGAGCTGGACGAGGACGCCGGCTACTGATACAGTTGATGCTGATACGTAGAGCATGTAGTCGCGATTGTAGTCAGGTGCACTAATCAAAGGTGCATTGGAAAGTGCTTCCTTAAGATCATCAAATGACTATTGGGCATAGTCGTCCCAATGAAAAGGGATGTCGTGACGCAGTAAGCGAAGGAAACCATGTGCGCGTATAGCGTAATCAAGAACAAAGCGCCTCAGAAAGTTGGCTTTGCCCTGTAGACTCTGTAGTTGTCGCAAATTCCGAGGAGGTGGAATTTTGGTGATGACTTGGACTTTGAGGGGGTCCACGGTGATACCGCTTTGTGAAACAATAACACCAAGGAGGTGTCCTGCGGTGACGCAAAATACACACTTGAGAGGGTTCAAGCGGATGTTATATTGACGACACCATTGAAAGATGATTCGTAAATCATTGAGGTGTTGGGTACGCTTCTTGGATCGAGCAGTGAGGTCGTCCAAGTAGGCGAGGATGATTGCATCCAGATCATGAAAGATGTATGTCATGGCTCGCTGGAAAGTTGCACAGGTATTTTTGAGGCCGAAGGGCATGACACGATATGCAAATGTACCCCATGGGGTAATGAATGCGGTTTTGTACTGATCAGCTGGGTGGATTTGAATTTGGTTATAGCCAAAGAATCCGTCCATGAAGGAGAGGGCCTCGTGGTTGGCGCAGTCGTCGATAATATGATCGATGAAAGGCGTTGGAAAGTTGTCTTTTGGACATGCATTATTGAGATCACGAAAATTGGTGCAGACGCAGATAGAGCCCTATTTTTTGTCGACGGGTACAGGGTTGGAAACACATGATGTATAAGCAATGGAGTAAATGAATCCGGTCGTACGCAATTTGTCAATTTCGGCTTTGATAGCCTCGGCCTTGGATGGGTGTAGCGGTCGTTGTTTCTGGTGAACTGGTGTGATGTCGGGCCAGGTGTCAATGCGATGTTCGACGATAGAGGGGTCAAGGCCAGGCATCTCCGTGTATGACCAGGCAAAGATATCCCTAAATTCATGGAAGAGGGCTTTGTATACGGTGATTTCTTGAGGAGTGCAAGCAGCTCCAATGATGATTTCTTTGATGATGCCTGGTTTAACGAAAATGTCGATTTTGATGGTGGGAGAAATGTTGGCCAAATTACCTTCTTTGAAAGCATTGGGTGCTGGAATAGAATTGTTGAAGCAATCGATAGGCCCTGATGGGATAAAGTCTTTGGTTTCGACCGCATAAATGGGATTGTGGCTAGGAGGCATGAGGGCTTCCTGCGAAAGGAAGAGTGCACGATGATGTAGTGCGTCCCAGGGAGAGTCTGAGCGTTGTAGCTCTTCCAGTATTTCTTCGTCGCATTGGAAATGACGGGAATATAATGGATCGTGAGGAGTGATCTCAGTGATAGTGTGGTTTCCCCCTGCTGTAGAAACAGAGGAGGTAATGCTAGGAGAGGGTGAGGGTTCACTCGTCATAAACCATATATTGAGGTATTGAGGGGTACCCGTAGTAGTGGGATGGAGGGTCTCCGCAAGGGGATGAGTGGGAGAGTTGGGTGGGTTACGAGGTAAATCCTCAGACATGTCATCTAAGAACCAAGGAGGCATTGGGAGTGCCTCGGGTTCAGGAGAGATGATGTAAAGATTCGCTAGTGGCGAAGTACGGTCAATTATTGCCTCTGTGGGTTGGTGTAGAAGGGTTAATTGACGTTGTTGATATTCAATGATCATCATACATTGGTATGTAAAATGAGCCAATGAATCGCAAAGAGAGCAAGGGCATCTCATGCGTTCATTGACTGAAGTAGTGACATAGCGAATGTCAGTGATAGGTGTTGNTCGTAGGTAGACGAGAAGGTCGCCATACCAAGGATCATCAGAAGCGATGTAAAAGAGATGTTCGTCAGGAAAGTCAGTATTGACGGGGGCACTAGGTGTGTCAGAGGGAAGGGCTGTGACAAGTTCGGCTAGAACAAGGTCCTTCTTACTCTTAGGTGTTGAGAACTCAAGGTCATACTCCTGAAGGATAACGATCCATCGAGAAAATTTTCCATTAACTTGGCGACAGCTGAGCAAATATTGCATAGGGTTGGAATCTGCGACGACCTTGGTGGTGCGAAGCAGAATGTAATGACGCAGTTTATGAACTGCAAGGACAACTGCAAGAGCAAGTTTCTCTTCATGTTTGTACTTCAAGGGTGGGTCTTAGAGATTCTTACTGATGTAGTAGATGACGTGTTCATGATTGTCATCTCCGAGCTGGACGAGGACGCCGGCTACTGATACAGCTGATGCTGATACGTAGAGCATGTAGTCGCGATTGTAGTCAGGTGCACTAATCAAAGGTGCATTGGAAAGTGTTGCCTTAATATCGTCAAACGACTATTGGGCATAGTTGTCCCAATGAAAAGGGATGTCGTGACGCAGTAAGAAAAGGAAACCATGTGCGCGTATAGCGTAATCAGGAAAAAAGCGCCTCAGAAAGTTGGCTTTGCCCTGTAGACTCTGTAGTTGTCGCAAATTCCGAGGAGGTGGAATTTTGGTGATGACTTGGACTTTGAGGGGGTCCACGGTGATACCGTTTTGTGAAACAATAACACCAAGGAGGTGTCTTGCGGTGACGCAAAATACACACTTGAGAGGGTTCAAGCGGATTTTATATTGACGACACCATTGAAAGATGATTCGTAAATCATTGAGGTGTTGGGTACGCTTCTTGGATCGAGCAGTGAGGTCGTCCAAGTAGGCGAGGATGATTGCAGCCAGATCATGAAAGATGTATGTCATGGCTCGCTGGAAAGTTGCACCGGTATTTTTGAGGCCGAAGGGCATGACACGATATGCAAACGTACCCCATGGGGTAATGAATGCGGTTTTGTACTGATCATTTGGGTGGATTTGAATTTGGTTATAGCCAAAGAATCCATCCATGAAGGAGAGGGCCTCGTGGTTGGCGCAGTCGTCGATAATATGATCGATGAAAGACGTTGGAAAGTTGTCTTTTGGACATGCATTATTGAGATCGCGAAAATCGGTGCAGACGCAGATAGAGCCCTATTTTTTGTCGACGGGTACAGGGTTGGAAACACATGATGTATAAGCAATGGAGTAAATGAATCCGGTCGTACGCAATTTGTCAATTTCGGCTTTGATAGCCTCGGCCTTGGATGGGTGTAGCGGTCGTTGTTTCTGGTGAACTGGTATGATGTCGGGCCAGGTGTCGATGTAATGTTCGACGATAGAGGGGTCAAGGCCAGGCATCTCCATGTATGACCAGGCAAAGATATCCCTAAATTCATGGAAGAGGGCTTTGTATACGGTGATTTCCTGAGGAGTGCAAGCAGCTCCAATGATGATTTCTTCGATGATGCATGGTTTAACGAAAATGTCGATTTTGATGGTGGGAGAAATGTTGGCCAAATTACCTTCTTTGAAAGCATCGGGTGCTGGAATAGGATTGTTGAAGCAATCGATAGGCCCTGATGGGATAAAGTCTTTGGTTTCGACCACATAAATGGGATTGTGGCTAGGAGGCATGAGGGCTTCCTGCGAAAGGAAGAGTGCACGATGATGTAGTGCGTCCCAGGGAGAGTCCGAGCGTTGTAGCTCTTCCAGTATTTCTTCGTCGCATTGGAAATGACAGGAATATAATGGATCGTGAGGAGTGATCTCAGTGATAGTGTGGTTGCCCCCTGCTGTAGAAACAGAGGAGGTAATGCTAGGAGAGGATGAGGGTTCACTCGTCATAAACCATATATTGAGGTATTGAGGGGTACCCGTAGTAGTGGGATGGAGGGTCTCTGCAAGGGGATGAGCGGGAGAGTTGGGTGGGTTACGAGGTAAATCCTCAGACATGTCATCTAAGAACCAAGGAGGCATTGGGAGTGCCTCGGGTTCAGGAGAGATGATGTAAAGATTCGCTAGTGGCGAAGTATGGTCAATTATTGCCTCTGCGGGTTGGTGTAGAAGGGATAATTGACGTTGCTGATATTCAATGATCATCATACATTGGTATGTAAAATGAGCCAATGAATCGCAAAGAGAGCAAGGGCATCTCATGTGTTCATTGACTGAAGTAGTGACATAGCGAATGTCAGTGATAGGTGTTGTAGAGGACGTAGCAGGGCGTGGGTTGTTCTGAAAGTCTCGGTTTATGATAGCTAAAGCCTGTCGGAANGCCTCTGCGGGTTGGTGTAGCAGGGTTAATTGACGTTGCCGATATTCGATGATCATCGTACATTGGTATGTAAAATGAGCCAATGAATCGCAAAGAGAGCAAGGGCATCTCATGCGTTCATTGACTGAAGCAGTGACATAGCAAATGTCAGTGATAGGTGTTGTAGAGGACGTAGCAGGGCGTGGGTTGTTCTGAAAGTCTCGGCTTATGATAGCTAATGCCTGTCGGAAACGAGGCAGTGCTGGACAATGATGGGTGTAATGGCCATACTCAGAACAGATGGCACACGGGAATTTGGTCTTCAACCCTTTACTAGTGGAAGGTTGAGTGGTAGCAGTAGTAATGGGTGGTGTGGGGGTTGGATTGGGGGGATCAAATTCCTTAATTCTAGTAGTGATGGGTAGTTGTTTGTTTGGTGACCCTCTTTGTCACACAATGCGCAAGGTGGTGGGATGCGTGGGGGAAGTGGAGCTATGGGCTCCTTCTTCTATCTCCTACCCCCGGCTGTAGCAGGGGGGGTAGGGAGTATGGGGGTAGTGGAGGTAGTGGGAGTGAGGACAAGAATTGTCATGGGGAGTCCTGCCTATGGGTGAGGGACCATCTCAAGTGGATGTAAGTACCAAAATGGGATTGCTAACACCATATTGGGTAGTGTGAGCGTTGCTACGACCTAGAAGGCTTCTATACCGGGTGGAGGGTAAAAGAAGGGAATTTGAGTGAGGGGTTGGGGAACTGTCTCCCAAATGGGACTAGGCCCTTGAGGGGATGTGGATTCATGGACTGTAGGGGTCGACGAGTGCGCAGGAGGATCCTGTGGGAGTGGTGCTACGACTGTTGAGACGTCAGGAATGACTGAAGCCTCCTGAGGAAGATGAACATCCTCCTGTTGAGTGTCGTTAGATGAGATGACACATACTTGACCAGGGGGAAGGAGTGGTGGTGCTCCATGGTACATCCCTAACAAGGATGGATCTTTGAAAATACCCGGACCCATATCAATGAGTGGATATACGTCTTTGTTGGTGTGAATAAGAGGAAGAATGTTATCGACATTGGCAGATGGATTAGGCTCATAATGTGAGACTTGGTCAATGGTTACAATCTTCCCGTTGTGGGGGAACATGATTGTCCTAAAGACTGATGATGCCACTGCCTTCATAGCATACATGTAGCTATGTCTAAGCAAGATATTGTAATCGAGTTGAGCGTCGATAACTTCGATGTCAATGAGGATATTTTTTCCCCTGGGTTCCACAGGGACGTTTTGGAAGAGCCCTTCAGGAGATGATGGTCATCCGTCATAATCTCGTAATGTGATGGCAGAAGGTATGAGTTCTGGGGAACCAAGTTTTTTCCATACTATTTTGGACATGATGCATGTAGATGCCCCTTCATCGATGATACACCGATGGACGGTGATGTTCCGTATTTTTACTGGTATTTGTATAGCAACTGCGGCGGGAAGACGCGGTTCGCAGCTATCAAGGTCGAAGGTGATGAGTCGAGTATCGGCAGGGTCGACTGCGCCTAGAGCGGAAAGTAGTGATTTCCGCTAAGTGGGACAAGTCTGGAGTACTTCCAAAACTGACATGGCAGCCAAGGATTGTGCTAAGTCATCTACCAAGCTGTAGTTATGTGCTGCCCTAGCCTGTGGGTTGTTGAAATTCCTGTGCAATGGGATGCGAGGGATGCGTAATGGTGGTTCGGCAGAAGGGCGAGGGATCACCAATGGAAGTCCTGTCGATGTAGGGTTTTTTTTCTGCAGATGTAGGATTAGGCTCAGCTATTGCAGGATACTGACGATTGCGTGTTTGCAGAAGGATTTCTTCCTCACTGGTGAGGAGAATTGTTCGCTCTGCTGGATTGTTGGGATTGTGGTATTGGCCCCCCTGAGGTGGGGGATGCTGCGTGTCCTATTGGGTGTTTATCACACCTTTATGTGGGATAGGATTTTGCATCACGGCGGGAGGGGGTTGTTGCGCATATTGTTGTTGTGCCTGCTGCGGGGCAGGTTGCGCAGGAGAAGGGGGAAGGCTCCCGGAGTCTTTCAACCTTTTGAAATCAGCGATCTAGGGGAAATGGTGGGTGTAATGACCATACACGCCACAAAGAGCACAAGGGTGGATAGTTTTAACAGTATTCCGCCCTTGGCATTTGTTGTTATTTCCCCCTTGAGGGTTTTGGTTCCCTTGGTTTTGATTGCCCCCAGTGGGTTGATGCTGTGGGGGTTGATTCCCGCCTTGACCAGGATTGTTGTTATTCCTATTCCTTCCTTTCCGCTTAGTTTTGTTTGAGGGGTGAGATGGATTGGCTGTGTTCAACTGTTCAAAATTTTGATATTGTTGAGCAGCAGAGGGTTGAACAAAATTTACCCCCGTATGAGGATGTGGGGGAGCCATGGGTTGTGGAGGACCCGGAAAGGGAAAGTATGGGTTTTGTGGTGGTGCGGCTCCATAAGGTACATAGGAAGGCGTAGTGCTTTCACTAGTACTATAAGCTGATGTGGAGGGAGTACCACTGGTGGTTGGAGGAGGTCGATGTATGGAGGGNTGCTGCGACTGTTGAGACGTCAGGAATGAAGCCTCCTGAGGAGGATGAGTATCCTCCTGGTGAGTGATGATGCATACTTGACTAGGGGGGAGGAGTGGTGGTGCGCCATGGTACGTCCCTAACAAAGATAGATCTTTAAAAATACCAGGACCCATCTCTACGAGTGGATATACGTCCTTGTTGGTGTGAATGAGAGGAAGAATGTTATCGAGGTTGGCAGATGGATTTGGCTCGTAATGTGGGACCTGGTCAATGGTTACAATCTTCCCGTTGTGGGGGAACATGATTGTCCTAAAGACTGATGATGCCACTGCCTTCATAGCATACATGTAGCTACGTCCAAGCAATATATTGTAATCGAGCTGAGCATCGACAACTTCGATGTCAATGAGGATAGTTTTTCCCCCGAGTTCCATGGGGACGTTTTGGAAAAGCCCTTCAGGAGATGATGGTCGTCCATCATAAGCTCGTAATGTGATGGCAGAAGGTATGAGTTCTGGGGAACCAAGTTTCTGCCATACTGTTTTGGACATGATGCATGTAGATGCCCCTTCATCGATGATACATCGATGGATAGTGATGTTCCATATTTTGACTGGTATTTGAATAGCAACTGCGGCGGGAAGACACGGTTCGCAGCTATCAAGATCAAAGGTGATGAGTCAAGTATCGGCCGGGTCGACTGCGCCTAGGGCAAAAAGTAGTGATTTCCGCTGAGTAGGACAAGTCTGGAGGACTTCCAAAACTGACATGGCAGCCGAGGATTGTGCTAAGTCATCTACCAAGTTGTAGTTATGTGCTGCCCTAGCCTGTGGGTTGTGGACATTCCTGCGTAAAGGGATGCGAGGGATGCATAATGGTGGTTCGGCGGATGGGCGAGGGATCACCAACGGAGGTCCCGTCGGTGTAGGGTTTGTTTCTAGATATGTAGGAGTAGAATCAGCCGTTGCAGGAAACTAACGATTGCATGTTTGCAGAAGGATTTCTTCTTCACTGGTGAGGAGAATTGTTCACTCTCATGGATTGTTGGGATTGTGGTATTGACCCACCTGGGGTGGGGGATGTTGCATGTCGTGCTGGGTGTTTATGACACCTTGATGTGGGATAGGATTTTGCAGCACGGCGGGAGGGGGTTGTTGCGCATATTGTTGTTGTGCCTACTGCGGGGCAGGTTGCGCAGGGGAAGGGGGAAGGCTACCTGAGTCTTTTAACCACTTGAAATCAGCGATCTGTGGGCAATGGTGGGTGTAATGACCATACATGCCACAAAGAGCACAAGGGTGGATGGTTTTAACAGTATTCTGCCCTTAGCGTTTGTTGTTATTTCCCCCTTGGGAGTTTTGGTTGCCTTGGTTTTGATTGCCCCCAGTGGATTGGTGCTGTGGGGGGTGATTCCCGCCTTGACCATGATTGTTGTTGTTATTCTTGTTCCTTCCTTTCCTCTTAGTGTTGTTTGAAGGATGAGTTGGATTGGCTGTGTTCAACTGTTCAAAAGTTTGATATTGTTGAGCAGCAAAGGGTTGAACAAAATTTACCCCCGTATGAGGATGTGGGGGAGCCATGGGTTGTGGAGGACCAGGAAAGGGGAAGTAGGGATTGTGTGGTGGTGTCGCNTGCTGCGACTGTTGAGACGTCAGGAATGAAGCCTCCTGAGGAGGATGAGTATCCTCCTGGTGAGTGATGATGCATACTTGACTAGGGGGGAGGAGTGGTGGTGCGCCATGGTACGTCCCTAACAAAGATAGATCTTTAAAAATACCAGGACCCATCTCTACGAGTGGATATACGTCCTTGTTGGTGTGAATGAGAGGAAGAATGTTATCGAGGTTGGCAGATGGATTTGGCTCGTAATGTGGGACCTGGTCAATGGTTACAATCTTCCCGTTGTGGGGGAACATGATTGTCCTAAAGACTGATGATGCCACTGCCTTCATAGCATACATGTAGCTACGTCCAAGCAATATATTGTAATCGAGCTGAGCGTCGATAACTTCGATGTCAATGAGGATAGTTTTGCCCCCGAGTTCCACGGGGACGTTTTGGAAAAGCCCTTCAGGAGATGATGGTCGTCCGTCATAAGCTCGTAATGTGATGGCAGAAGGTATGAGTTCTGGGGAACCAAGTTTCTGCCATACTGTTTTGGACATGATGCATGTAGATGCCCCTTCATCGATGATACATCGATGGACAGTGATGTTCCGTATTTTGACTGGTATTTGAATAGCAACTGCGGCGGGAAGACACGGTTCGCAGCTATCAAGATCAAAGGTGATGAGTCAAGTATCGGCCGGGTCGACTGTGCCTAGGGAAAAAAGTAGTGATTTCCGCTGAGTGGGACAAGTCTGGAGGACTTCCAAAACTGACATGGCAGCCGAGGATTGTGCTAAGTCATCTACCAAGTTGTAGTTATGTGCTGCCCTAGCCTGTGGGTTGTGGACATTCCTGCATAAAGGGATGCGAGGGATGCATAATGGTGGTTCGGCGGATGGGTGAGGGATCACCAACGGAGGTCCCGTCGGTGTAGGGTTTGTTTCTAGAGATGTAGGAGTAGAATCAGCCGTTGCAGGACACTGACGATTGCATGTTTGCAGAAGGATTTCTTCCTCACTGGTGAGGAGAATTGTTCACTCTCATGGATTGTTGGGATTGTGGTATTGACCCACCTGGGGTGGGGGATGTTGCATGTCGTGCTGGGTGTTTATGACACCTTGATGTGGGATAGGATTTTGCAGCACGGCGGGAGGGGGTTGTTGCGCATATTGTTGTTGTGCCTACTGCGGGGCAGGTTGCGCAGGGGAAGGGGGAAGGCTACCTGAGTCTTTTAACCACTTGAAATCAGCGATCTGTGGGCAATGGTGGGTGTAATGACCATACATGCCACAAAGAGCACAAGGGTGGATGGTTTTAACAGTATTCTGCCCTTAGCGTTTGTTGTTATTTCCCCCTTGGGAGTTTTGGTTGCCTTGGTTTTGATTGCCCCCAGTGGATTGGTGCTGTGGGGGGTGATTCCCGCCTTGACCATGATTGTTGTTGTTATTCTTGTTCCTTCCTTTCCTCTTAGTGTTGTTTGAAGGATGAGTTGGATTGGCTGTGTTCAACTGTTCAAAAGTTTGATATTGTTGAGCAGCAAAGGGTTGAACAAAATTTACCCCCGTATGAGGATGTGGGGGAGCCATGGGTTGTGGAGGACCAGGAAAGGGGAAGTAGGGATTGTGTGGTGGTG